>BMAO01012670.1:0-26361 GCA_019973975.1 Trichonephila clavata | reverse complement strand
GAGTGTTTGGACTTGTCCTGAAAAATCATTCCGAAAGCGTTTACTTCTTTCTTGAGAATTCCTTCGAAAGTGCAACACATTTAATTCCTTTCCCCCTTAAAGATCATGGAGGTCTACAGGTGGGAGATTTTATTACTCAGTTCGGCCTCTTTGTTGCTTTAAAACCGGGAGAAAACTCGTTCACAGCTGTGACGTTGCCTTGTGCGAATTTTGGGTGGAAAAAGCGAGTCCAGTGGTTGTTTGATCGGTTAAGTCGCAATAAAAGTGAAGAGTTAAAAAAAATAAAAACTCGAAAGAAAGAAACTTGTTACAAAAGTTGAAAAATACTTGTTTATTTTAAACAAAACAAAATTTAAAAAAAAATAATTTAAGAAAAATAAACTATTTTGCACTAACGATTTAAACCAGGAAAAAGTACCTTGTATTTATTGTGGAATATGAAACTAAGAAAACACAAATACATCGTAATGTTTTTTTTAAAAAGTAACTATGTAAAAAAAGAGTAAAATTGACCATCTCTCTCTCTCTCTTTTTAAACAATAAGAGAATAAATGAAGTATCGTTACATACGACAATTATGTTTATGAAATGAAATCAATCTTCTTCTATTCAATTATATTTTAAATTTAAAGTAACATAAAGAGGGATTTCAATACATTTAATTTATATATATTTTAATCCTATAAATGATGTTTTTATGTTAAATTAATTTTTCGGAAAAAATTAATGGGGAATATATTTTTCTTCAAAATGTAAAAGTATTTCTAACCATTTTTTATTAAAATTTAATTTTTTTATTTTTCTGTTTCTTTAGTGTTAATGGAAAATTTACCGATAAATACAACTTTCCCACAATTCAATCATTACAAATTCTAATGAGAGAAAAACTTCTCCCAATTAATTTTGTCTTTCAAAACAGTACACTTAAAACAATTTTGCTCAGTGAAGCTAACCGACAATTCCGCAGTGTATTCATATTAATTTTTAAAAAAAATAACATTCGGAAATGCTGTATTCAATTTTTTGAGTATAAAAAAATAATGCCTGCTGTGGAGAAGACAGAGAATGAGATGTGATGTATGGTTTTGAAAGAATGTTTTCGTACATGTAGAGTATTTTTGAAAATTTAAATATCACCAAAGCTGATCATATGATTGTAAATAAGTCTTATTTTAGAATGTGAGCTGTGGGGTATCAAAATAAAACATTTTACTTTTAAATAGCCAAGTAGTTTATACTCAATATCCTCTTCATAAAATTGCTTACAACTTTTATTCAAATTGTAAAGAAACTGAAATATAAATATCTGACTTACTCCAGGCAAAAATATTCATATTATGTGAAAATACTGTTCCTCCACTTATTTAAGTACATTTATAAGCTATAGCCCAAAGCAATATTTTATTTTTATAAACGAGGCACAAAAATTCAGTTATAAAAATATATTTTTCATTTTAGAACATATAAACCGTACACGGATTGTAAGACCATTTCTAAAATACTAAGAGTTTTTAGAGGAACAAAAACATATAATTTTGGGTAGTTCAAAATTTTAATATAATACGCAAATATATATATTATTAAGCAAATACATTTGACAAGAAAAAAGTAATTTATTTAAATCTTGTATTGCATGAATAAAATAAATCAAAGATCATTCTGAAATAAACACAATTAAAGGGAAAATGTTTAATTTGCAATCGATAGCATACAAAGGTTTCTGTTAGAGGTATCCCCGAAGTGACGCAATCCTATTCGGTAAAAAATAAAACTTATTGCTGGAATCATACAATTTCCTAATGAATGGGTGAATCCGAATATTTTTTTCATATGTAAACTGTTTGGACGGAAATGGCTAAATAGGAACATTTAATAATTTGCATAAATTAAAATTAACCGTTATAGTTTATATAATTTCTTAAGATTACAAAAGGTGTATTTCGGAAGCACAAGTTTTAATAGGAGTACGGCTTACGAAAAGTAGAACAAATATATCTGAAGGACTATGGTTTGTTACCTTAAATATTGTGAAACACAACAAAGTATATTGGAAATCAATTCCCCAATTCGTGTTAATAAAATGTATGAAAAAACTGCAAGACTTATATTTGTATTTGTAATTATTATAATTTTTCATTCCTGTGTTTTAGCTTCTCAGTATTGCTTCTACTTAAAAATTTATTGTATATTCATCAAATATTTCAGCATAATTTTTGCTCTTAACATACAGTTTTAACCGAAATGCATTAAAATGCTTAAGATTCTTATGTTAAAATTTTAATTTAATATTTTATTCGAAGAATTGTTAGTACTTATGGTAAATAATTTTTAACTGAGTATGTGCACGATACATAAATATTTTTTTCTGAAATTTCAAATACAATTTATAACATAAAATTCCTAGTTTTGTATGAAAATCTGGATATTTTCTGAATGTTAATTATAATAGATATCCAGATTTTAATTACCTGTTCTTCAGTTAGCTTTAAAAAAATAAATATTTAGAAATTTTGCATGAACAAATATGTTTAAAAAAAATTTAAAATTCATCTTTATATTTATTTATATGCGTAAATGTCAACTTTAAATGCATCCGAATATTTTTAATTACTATTTATTCAAATATTCAAGGTTAAAAAAATGAATTGGTATAAAAACCCCCTCATTCATGTTTTCTCTGAAGTAAACTGAAACTCAAGCATTTTTTTTTAATTCAAATATAATTTGGTGTATTGTAACAATACGCGCCCTGAACATCTTGGCTTTAAAATTTAAAAAAAAATAATGGATCTGAATTAGTTTTTCCATTATTATTTTTATGAAAGCTTAAGAATTTTTTACAAATAATTTGATGCAAAAGTTTAGAAATTATTCATTTTTAGTAGTTGGAAAGTTTAAAAGGTTTTAAATTTTGAAGCGTTCGGCTTCTTATTAACTTTTTTGACACCTTATAATGAAATAATCATGGTTTAAAAACTGAAAACATTGGTTAAGAGAAGAAAAATGAAGAAATTATAAATATAGTTCTAGATATTATATAGAGATTTATATATTTTAAAAACTTAATTTTCCGTTTCATCATTTTAAGATGAAGAAAATAATACGAGTTAATCAAGCAAAGAGAATATACTTAAAAAGTTATTTGTCCAACTATATAAAATAGCAGATTACAGTCCCAACTTATTAAAACTTCAAATTAATATAAAATCAAAAGTGAGTTATATAATATTTTATTTATACGTTGGAACATTTTTCAAAACTTGAAAAAAAAAGTTAAATTGCTAAAAGTACAAAAAGAATTTATTTAATTCAAACGCAATAATATCTCAAATGAAGCTAAATTACAAACACTAACTTATAGTTCGTTCACTAAGGGGTCTAAAGAAATTCTTCCCAACTTTTTTACGATTGCTTCAGGGTCAAAACGCAGGGTTCCCCGAGAGCAATAAAACTTCCTGTCAGTGACCATTGTGTCGTCGCAACACTCCCTAATTATCTTTCATGGTGTTAAACCATAAAAGAGGGGAAAGGATTTCAGAAAAACACGGCCTACCCGCTTTTGAAGCACTCTCTTGAAGTCAGAAAAAGACGTGTGGTGCGTTTTCGAAGCATCTCTAGACGTGCGGAAAAAGACGTTCAAACCGCTAAGAGGGTTAACTAAGATTTTCTTCTGTAAAGATTAAAGCGAGAATGGTTGTTCCCCGGGGGAACTGTTTATTGCTATAAGCCCTTTTAGTGTGAACTCGATTTCCTTGGACGCTCCGCTAAAATCCCTCATATTGCGTTAGTGCGCGAGTCAGTGATATATATATATATATATATATTGTACTAGAATTAACAAAGCGTATGTATAGCATGAAACAGAGTTAGAACTTTAAAATGTAAGAAAACAAAAGAGCCAATGGACTAAAATGAAGACCTATTATGATTTCTAAAGCTGTTGCTGAATTAGGATCAGCAAAATTAGGGTTAAATATATTTTAAGGGGCCAACACTTCCCCGTCCAGCAGAAATTTTAGACATAATAGCAAAACATAACCAAATTGAAATGTTAGGTCTAAAACCACCCACGTGTAATTTGCAACCAACAGAAAAATAAAATAAAATTAATATATATATATATATAATGTAAAACTTCATTAAGTACTTGTAGTTAACAATTTATTTTATTAATTAATGCTAATTATCAATTCAATAATTTAATTTTTACTAAAAAAAATCAGAAGAATCAATTGGTGTTGTCTTGAGGCATATTACGAGTTCAGGGACTTTCGACCATGGACTCACCCCTTGAAATATTTTTGTGTGCGCTACTGGTGCAAGTTGAAACTCGCTCAAACTCACCCTTTCACTAAAGACGTAATTCGAATGCGAATATTGTTTTGTGTTACCGTCGAAAATAATTTTAAGGACTGTATGATAAATGAACATGTGTACAGTAAATTTATTTTAAATCTGAAACATTATTTCACCCTTCTTTTTTTTACTGAAAAGTTCTTTTAGTTAAACCCTCTATCTTTCAACATAAGGCATCAAATTGTTAAAATATAAGACACCTACTCTTCAGCCACACAAAGGACATTCACTAAATAGCCCAAATAAAAATAAATGAATCCTTCTCGCCTAAGCTTTGGAAGCCTTAAATTGTACAAAATGATTTGTAGCTATGGTGTAGACACTCACGCAACGTTTTGCAGAGCGACTGGCATACAAACCAGCTCTCTTCCCTTGGCGAGCGACACTCAGGATAAGAAAACTAAAATTGAATCGAATTAGGAGTGATTAATGTCAGTGTTCGTGGAAACAGGAGTAAAGCCTTCAAATTACCACGTCGCCTTACAGATGCATCCATCTTCCGAGAGTTCCGCCCCACCTTCACTATTGATTGATTGATAGATACGGGTTTTATAATGGATAAGCACTTCTCTTCGCCGAGAGAAAAGCGCTCTATCTTGATCAGACGGTCGCGGATGGTTGTGCTCCTTTAGTTTTTTTGGCTCCCCCCCCCTCCTACTTTCCTCAGGCCATCGATTTGGAGAACTTTTGACGTCCCCCGTTGAAATGTTCCCTTCCGTCTCTGATTGATACAAAATTACCAGGGATTTCCAACGCAATCCATGAAAGGGCAATTACGTCAGAGGAGGCAAGTTTATCCAAACGAAGTCTCCTCGTAAGGAGCAAAGAGTCGATGCAGAGACATCCGGCGTCTGTTGAAAGGTTTAGATCTGTACAGTGATTTTAATTCCTAAGGGTCACGATATTGAAAGGGAGATCGTCATAAACAGACATTTGGAACACATTTTTATCTGAATTAGTATAATATTGATTGATGAGAAAGATAAGGTTTCTCTCTCTCCTCTAGTGTCGAAGTAATTAGGGCTACCTGCATTTGGTTACCTTACAAAAGATTTTGTTTTGTTTTCAAATATATTATAGTTATTTTTGGGGCCACGGTAGCCTAGTGATTATGGTCACAAACTCGTGGCTGGCGTATCACGGGCTCGAGTCCTGATGCCATTGAAAATCCACCGTGTAGAGCGGGCTAATGCACGCGAAGCCTATCGAGTTCCCTTTAGCTTGGCGAAGCCCTTAAGCTTGGTGTGGTGGTTTGGAGAGAGGTCAGAGTCAGTTGACCGAGGCTCAAAATTACGAGATCCATCACCAACAGCCCTTGTATTGCTTTATTATGCGCATGTTTATATAACTCTCATTTACTAAGTCACTTTAAAAATGTTTATAATATATATATATATATATATATATATATGTATCATGAAAGTACAAAACCGGTCTTAATAATCAACAATAGGGGCTGCATGCAAACACTCTCATAATCAATCAATACCTAGTGATATCAACTGGGGTTGAGAGATCATTTAAGTTGAAAACTTATTTTTGATTGACAGAAATGCTTTAGAAAGAAATCTTTCTCAGATATCTACAGAAATACCTCCTGCATTTCTGCCGCCAAAGATATAGTACATATAAATTAAAGCCACTTACCACAAAATTGACCTGCTACAGCAACAGTTTAATTTATTAATATTTACAGTCTTAGAGAGAGGAATTGGTAGCGAGTGCCGTCACTGTGAAATGTCTCTCACATTTGGGGGACTTGTCATGTCTGCAAAGGCTTGTGTATTATTTAAAAGAAGAAGAAAATATTCTTAGTAAAAATAATATGTTTATAAACAATATGAGTATATTAAAGATTTCATAATTTTTGGTCAAAAATACAGGGTATTTAACAAATATTTCTTTTTATCCAAACAACTTAATCCTTATTAAAACTAATAACAACCAACATTTTATGCAACAGATATTTCCCAGAAAAACTTAATATATTATGGATTATAAATTAAATTGTGATATTTCTGATAAAAAAGGATGCTTTTTCTTATATATATATATGTGTGTGTGTGTATAAAGTTATTAAAATTTCATTCTTAACCAGTAATATTACTGTATCTATTTGTAAAAATTTCATAATCAGTGTAACACAAACTTAATAGGGCAAAAATTAATAATAAAAATCTATGAACTTGATTATACATTTAATTCTTAATACATACACTAGTAAAAAGTTTTATGTTATTAGTTTGATTCATGTGTTTTCTGTATTTATGATATTGCTTTGAGTTTTCCTTCAGTTACATCCTAATTTGTATTATTTCCTAAATTTAGTATAGATGGCGCCATTAGTGTGCTTTTTAGGTAATTTTTGAAATTTGGAAAATTTTTAAAATTTCTGACCCTGAAGAATACTGTCAAATAAAAAGTCTGAAAAATACAGTACCTGATAAAATACAGTCAAAGAAAAAAATTATGGTATAAAATTATAATTTCCGAAAATATTAACCTCCATAGTCCTGTTGTATAAAAAGTACTACTTACTTTGAAGTATGTTATTAACTTGAATATATCAAAATTAATTTGTAGAACATTTAAATCGCCAAGAACCAGACATAAAAAAAAAAAAATAGCACATAAACTTCCTCCAAAAAATCCAAAACAATGTAGAAAACAGAACAGTACTTTAGGAAATAATTGCTTCTAGTGCATTTTTCAATGAACGCAACAAACAATTGTACATAAAAAAATGGAAAAAATACATGAAATTTAAATAATTTTTTTGCAAAATACATAAAATGTAAAAACTGAAATTAAAATACTATAAAAGTTCGAATGCATTTTAAGCAAATTGCTTGCTAGTTACATCTGCGATTAAGTTAAGAAAAAAAATGTATATTAAGATGTTAATTAATAAAAAATTATAGCATTATACTTTTTACTAATGTATGTATTAAGAGATTTATTAGGATAGTTATGTTCTAAGCAGTATATATTCTAAATTTTTTAAATAATATTAATTGTAATAATAAGAGAGTGTTAAGTTGCAAATAGTTCGAAAAAATATTAATGTATGGATATTACTAATCCAAATCGGAATTTTAATGTTAATATATACTATATGTTTACAGGTATAATAGGTAAATTTTTTCAACTCAAATTACTTAAAGCCAGGAAAATTGCGAAAAATTTTAGAGCAGGTTAAAAATAAATAAATATGTATAAAAGACATTCAGAAAAGTGGTTTCCATTATATGTAAAAGAAATTCATGTTATTTTGGGTATTTTTTAGTTTTCTAATTCCTCTAAAAAATTCATCCTCTAATAAACTATACTACGATTTTGAGCTCGAAATGGTTTTAGAGTACTAAAGTACATTTTTTCATTGAAGTAAATAAATAAATAATTACTATCAATTCTTAAAAACTCTTTATTATTGAAAGATCTCTTTACCTTTTAAAATTTTAAAACGTTAATAAGTTCTCTGATAAGCATGTATTAACAGAATGAAAAATGAAAAATATGTATTTTCAATCAAATTTGGTATACAAAATCGAGTTTCCCTTTCTTATGTTCCATTCTATTTGAAGCTATTACAGTTCGATATTTGAAATACTCTTCAATCCTCTGTTCGTATCTAACGAATAACATCCATGCTCGCAAGGACCGGTGTAATGTTTTTGACATTAGGTGCGGTTAATGCTAATAACAATCCAGCTTCTGTTTTTGACGAGCTCCGAAATAAACACAGCTCGAGCCTATGTTCCTAGAATCAGGGGCGGGAAATGTTTTTTTAAATAGGGATTTTTGAATAGTGATTTTTTCCCTTTCCTCCAGATGACGCCGACCGAGTGTGGAGGGAAAGCGGCGACCGCCAGCTATCATCCATCCATCAAGTGGCTGCCTCCGACGATCCGCGCTCTTCCGCATCATTTTTCCATCCTCTCTTACTCTCTCTCTTCTCAAAAGTGATGGATGGTCGGAGTCAGCGAAATGGACGCCGTCACGTCCGAAGTGAAAGTGAAAAAGAAAAATGAAAAGACAGAAAAAAAAATTCCCCATTTTTTAAATATTTTCTTTTATATTTAAAAAAATATCAAAAGATTAGAAAAATTCTCTCATTTTTGCGGCTTTCAGAAGTAATCTTTCATTCTTCTTGAGATGGTTTGAGAAGTGCCTGTTTTTGCAGAGGAATTATTTGACAAAAAATTTTTCGATTTGGAGGTTTCTGCTTTTTTTGATACATATATTAGTTCAAGTTATTTGAAGTTATTATTGTTAAATTTCCTTTTTCCAAGTAGCTAAATTGTTTGTTAGAAAACTGTTTTGTTTAAGTAATATCGGAAACTAATGGATACAAATTCTACTCCTGTTTATCAAAAGGTTAATCATTATATGTAACTTGAACTCATTAGTGAATGGCTAATCAATAGTTAGACCTATTTTTATTTTGTAGCTATAAACTGTGTACTATATAAGATATCTTGAGCATTCAACTATTCGTAAATGTCTTAAAATGTAAAAAATAATAACATTTCTGTTAGAATTTCAAGACGGAAAATAACCACACACTTTTATTAATTGCTTAATAAAGGGGCTTAAAATTTTATCAAATATATTTTAGCATAAAAAAATGTTGTACATTAAGAAATGTGGGATACTGGTTCATGTGTTGCCACATTGTTATGTAAAAATGCTCATCATTAATAACAATGTTGCTTACGGTAGCCGAGTGATCGTGGTCAAGAACTCATAACCACAGCATTGTCGAGTTTATGGTGTTGCGTAGTCCCATTGACGGTAGTTTGCAACCCATCTTTTGATTTTTGACTCTCAGAGGCGAACAGAATAGGCAGTCATCTCTCACGCCCTGAGGCAAAACAGCTGTAGATTCGTTTCTTGGACTGTTGGTTGTTAACCCTCTTTTTCTTCTCCGACACCCAGATGGGAATAGAATCACCAGATGGCTTTTCTTCAAGTGAGCAATGGGAGAGACACGCCTGTTTCCATGGCTGTCCATTCTTTCGTTCACTCGAACATGTGGCCATGCTACACAAGTATAGAAGTGAGTGACGACTATTGTAAGGAAGAAATCCCAAGGATGGTTTTTTCAGTGTCGAAGTGACAGGTCGATTTATAAACCCTTCATAAAATTTATGATGCACGCTGATCAGAGGATCTCAGTCCAGACAGACTTTTGTCCCGGAAGAACCAATGGTGGTAGGGACCAAGACAGAAGATACCGAGTGCAGATCCGCGTTATTGTGCATAAGAAATGGTAGGAGGCGTGAGAGAGTCAGGTCCAGGGATTTAAGGAGACGGTTCGGAAAGTGACCGGGGACATTGGGATATCAGCAAAAAAGGCTGAGAAGTAGCCAGACTAGTAATAGCTAGAAATCAATATTGGCGAGAGTATAAACCTTCAAAAGACTGCGGGACAGCGAAAGATTGATACCAGTGATTTCCGCCGTGATAATAGGGAGCTCATCTCAAATTGTTTGAGATCTTATAGACATTTTTCACTATTCAGTGGAGTGTCGACATTACAATATCCAGTTGCAGACCCTTAAGAACGAATCTTAAGCCTCAACAACGATGATACCCAGTATATGGTGTGTATCTTATAGATCCAAACGACCGTGTGTCGATTCTTCATTATCTTTTTGTAAATAAAAGGTAGTTTTTTTTAAAAATCTGTGATGGTGTCCGTTGACGTAGTGTGGAAATTTGAAAAGGCCTATTTAAATCAAAGAGACTTGAAGGTTTAAGAGATAATTATTTTCACCCCGTTGGTCATATTCTTCACAAAAAAAGTTATCTTTCGGTATAAATAATTTTAAAAAAATGTGCGAACTCTTTCACACAAAACAGCACACACATGTTGTTTGGTTATTTTATAATATTATGTCACCTTTTTTAAGCTTTTAAGGCACTTCATGTATAATTAATCTACAATTTTTAAGGAATTTATAATTTAATTTTAACATCTTTTTGAAACTATTTTACCTGCAAGTAGAAGAGATGAAAGTTTAAAGATTATATGTATAATCTGCACCAGGTTAAAGAAATAATAAAAAAAAATTTTTTTTGAGTAAATAATAAAAAAAACACACTTATATTAGCTTCTATAGGATTAGAGCAAGTTCTACGGGTATTTTTGAAATAAGTTGACTTAAATAAAAAGAACTGAGACTGAGAACCAGAGCTAAATACCAATATCTTTTGAGTGAAAAGAAGATCGAACAAAGCAAAATTATATTGATATCGGAGCGAACGACGTAATGGCAAAAGTCGAGGAATAAAGATGCTGTATACTGAAATTTTAAACAAATTATTTTAATAAAATAAAACTTTTATTTTAATATTCCTTTTCAGAAAAATTAACATTTGAAACCTTATGCTCTACATAAATATTCCTTTCACCTTGAAAATGGTAATTAAATTTGAGATATGAGTTTAATTTAAAAAGCCCTCACATGTGAAAAATTTCTCACCACGCTTCTAATGTGAAAAGTTTTATAAATTTTAAATTCAGTCAATTTTTTAGAAATTTGGTTAAAATTATAAGAAATAATTTCGAGAAAAAGTCTCATTTACATATTTTATTCTACTTTAAACTTAAATTGAGCTTCCAATCTTATTTTAAATAATTGTTAGTAATTTGTATGGATTGTAGCATGCATTTACTCTAAGATTCAAGCATTAGGAAATGAAAATATATTTTATATCACAATTTTACCACTAGCATCAACAAAATATCCTTGGTCATGGCAAACAATGTTTCAATATACTCTGCATGTTCGGTAATATTGTGGGATAATTATTGTTGCACAGTTAATACATTAAGGCTTCTCGTCTTAGATACAAAAATAAACGTAGGAATATTTTTTTAAAAAATAACGTAACGAGGGACGATTTTTGAATCTCAGACTCAAGGGTTAGACATAGAATTTTTGTTAGGGGAAATGGAAACTGTATTCTTGGAGAACTTTATAAAAAACTTCGTTTTGAGCACAAGTCAAATAAATGTAGGAGAATAAATATAATGTTTAACCAAATCTATTAGGGACCCCCTGAAAAGTCAGGATTTGGGCCGCAAGCTGGATCTTACAAAGGGTTACGTACTTGGCGTCAATCAAGCTTTGGGCCCTCCGCGATGCGGGGGTGTTCGTTTCGTCAATGAAACCAAAGGAAGAAGCGTACGAAAGGACAGTGACGTAACGGAGAATATTAGGCCCCCCCATGAAAAGTCAGCTTTGGGGTCTCAAACTACAAAATATTGCAAAATCATTTCTATTGGGCCCCTAGAATCCTAGCCCCCCTCCCCTCATTGCGATATGGAGGTTGCGGGGGTGTACTTTATACCACTTTGCAAGGTTGAGGTTTAGGGGCTTAAATTCTTCCCATAAACCAAGAAATTTTTAAATTTTAACATAATGACTATGCTTCTACGCTTTAATCTCTACGTGTGTTTTAAAATAAATAAAAATAATCTGTCTACACACTGACCAAAGGTACTATTTTTTTCTCAATAACGTATTCACTAAAGTCCTTTATTTTTACAATTTCGTCAGTTTTTTTTTACAGTCGACTCTCGCTAATTCAAACTTTCGATATTACGAACCTCTCACTAATTCGAAGTATATGCTCAACCCCTTGAAAAACTCTTGATATTTCGAACTAAACAATACGTTTTGGTACACTCAATATTTTGAAGTAAAATCTGCGGCTGGTCAGACTACAACTCGCAATAATTCGAAGTTATCTGACAAAACTCTCGATAATTCGAACATTTACTATCTAGAGTCCTGTAGCAAACAGGTTGGAGCTTACATGTTTTGTGTTGTATTGTCTTTGCATGCCTACCATGTAACGTAGCCTCTTTGATGACCATCTGTCTGTCACTCCTTCTTTGTTTTTCTCGGTTCCTCAGGTGATCATTGTGTCTTTTGCTTTGGGCTGGCAAAACGATTTATTGCTCATCTGTGGGACTTTTAGCATGTGGCACCAAATAGGGCACGGGTCGGACTGGACCCTGCTTTGAAGAACCAATGTTGTTAGCGACATTGCCTGAGGGAACCAGGTGAGAAACGATTTTATTTCCAGTAAGGAATGGAAGAGATTTGGTTGGGCGTGAAAAAGTCCTGTTCGAGAATTACTATATAAATGTATTAATTTAGTACTTTTCTTTTAACTTCTGTATGATATTTATACTGTAAAATATGTACTTTTTAAAAATATTTTAAAGTAATTTTATACATATGTACAATTGTTGTTTTATTACATAGTTTAAAATTTAAATGTGTTGGAAAAAAATTTTGGGAGTTTTTTCTTACTTTCTTGAAAATTAGAACTCTTGATAATTCAAAGTTTTTCATTGGTCCCTTTAACTTCAAATTATCGAGAGTCGACTGTATTTTAAAACCCAGTTCCTGAAGAAAAAAATAATTGTCCTGGATCATGGCATAGAAAGAAGAGGTAAATAATCCTAATCATTAAATAAATGTTTTGACCTATATTTAACTTAGTGAATCTAATTTATATGATATACGTTATCGAAATAGCCGAAATTCTTTGTGTTATATGTATTTCCTTTTAAACTTGCGAAACATTTAAAGTATTTGTAACTTCGCAAATTGTATAACAATCTACTTTTACTATGTATTATAAATAATCTATGCACCCAATCAGAAGTATTTGTCATTTATAAGTAAAAATCCAGACACATAGGTGGATTGTCTTTTATAAAAACAGCATTCCTTCACACTCTCCATCGTTTCTAGGAACCAACCACAAGTCCTTCAGTAAAAGAGTATTCCTTTCTCCCCACTTTCCTAGAAAAATCCACAGGTCAACAATATATACTCATTACTCTTTCAACCACTCCTTAAAAAAATTCTGAACAATAAAGTGGGAGAAACTATACAGGCGTTGTCTGATGTGCTCTTTTCTGTCAATCTCCTCTGCATTCATGTCAGCATGAGCTCTTCGGACTGACCTGACATTTTGCCATCTCAGAAGTACCTTGAACAAATTCGGTGAAAATGATTAATTCTGTAAAAAGAAAAGCATTTTCAACTGAGATTGAAATAAAAATAATAACGAACTAGGGGTACTTCCGTCCGCCTAATGGCAGACCAACTGTATTGTGCAAATTATATAATTGTTGATACTCATTGCTCAAATTTTAAAACCGTAATTTGCATGTATTATGTAGTTCTATTTTTTTCAATATATTGTAAGCAGGAAAAGAAATAAATTTCAAATTTTTACTTCTGAAATTAGTGCTCTCTCTCAATTTAGTGCCTTTTCAAAAACAATGTTCTTCATCACCTTGGCGACCATATGGATGCTTCTATAAATTACTGGAGAAAACTATAGTATCACAATCCATGGCATAACCGGATCTTTCGAGAAGGCACTAGAAGGTAGGGCGATCTCCTAGGCAAATCGCTCTTGGCACTCCTTTTCAGTTAAATTCAAAATTTTACAATCTATTTTTACTAATTATACCTTATGTATAAATAAATTTACTACAGTATCACGAAAAACTCTTTTATATATATAGAAAGGAGCCAATCAGTCGTAGCTATGCAAAAAATTTTCCTTATCAAAATCTAGTTTCCTAGATTTTGAAAAATTGCAGCGTAATCATCATTGCTCACAGGGGGGAAATGTCTGCAGTTGTTATGGATTCGCTAGTCAAATGGATATAATAATGCTAGTTACGCCAGATTTATTTACGTCTTTATATTTAAAATAAAAATAATATTTTTGATTTAAACATATCATTGCTTGTTGTATTTACAATTTTTAATGCAAATTGATGATACTCAGATGCTAGTCGTTAATCAAATGTTTGTAGACAGTTGTAGCAGTATTTCTAGTCCCTTGTCGACAGCGTCTAAGATATGTATCTATTCTCTTTCATACTTTAAAAATTTATCTCTCTTATGTTTGAATTGGACTAGACACGCGCCTCCCCAAAAAACATGCTGCACAATATTCACAGCGATTGGTTGTATTTAGTCTGACCACATGTCAGAAGAGATGTAGAGTGAACTCATTGCCGACCTCTGTTAGGTCAAGTCTTGTCCATAACTTTAAAATTTATGGGTGAAGGGTGTCATGCGGTTTCCCTTTTACAATTCAGCTGCCTATTAGTCAAAATGTGAAAGACGCGCGCTTTATAGGAATTATATGTTTTCTTTCACAATGGATTCGGTAGGGGGTTGGCTTAGGGGAGAAAGGTCAGTGACACCTTTCACAGTTTGAATGCGTAGTTCAATAGGGAGAGGTAAAACCGGCACGTTCATAGTATGACTTGGTGGTCATTTTTCTTCAATTGTGTGGTGAAGATATAATGAATTTCTTTCAAAATGCTGTGTTTACATTTTCACACAGTTAAAATGAAGACCCCTTCTTTCGAGGCAGTAGGAACTCACAATGAATAATGACTTGCCTTGCTCTGTTGACGTTACCTTTTGGTTCCAATATGAATGCTAAATAGCTTGTTTGGCACACGATATAATTTTCAATAGCACTCGACTTGACATCAAAAATTGACAGATTTTTCAATTTTTGAGTAGATTGAAATTGATGCTTTTGAAACGACGCTTTTAAACCCACATCTTCAGAATTATGGAATGGGAAGTTTGTAGATTTACGGAAAAATCTGGAAAATAACTCTAACGCTAAATCGACTGTTTTCTTAATTATTGAATGTCACTGTGCTGGCGGGATTTAACTATTTGAAGAGAAAGAGAAAATAGTATACACTCTATTTTCCGCTTTTGATTCTGACCGCGGTAGCCAAATGATTCAGGTATCAGATCATGGCTGGCGTGTCATGAGTTCGAGCCCAGTACTACTGAAGATCCGCCGTGTAGGGGAGTGATGCACGTTAAATCTGTCGAGAGCTCAAACGTCCTCCCCTTGGTGTGGTGTGGTAGTTAGGAGAGGGCGTGCCGGCTCAGATGTCGTCCTCGCCACTTAACCATGGTTCAAAATTATGAGGTCCGTTGCCAAAAGCCCTCGAGTAGCTGAACAGTGCGACGTTAATATTCACTCACTCACCCGCTTTTGATTCTACATATCTGTGTGAATTAATCCTTTCTCACACACGAACAATATTTTGCGTCTGTAAGTAAGTTACTTAACAACTGAGCATTCAAAATCATATGAAACTGAAATTCACATATTGTACAATATGAAGTATGGAGAGTAGAGACAAGAGGTTCCCATTAAAATATTTATTTTTTATTTAATTATATTGAATGAATACTTGCGTCATACGTTGTTTATTTCTTATTTTTACAAATATGTATGATTTAATTTTTTCTTATTTTCGTTAAAGGAATATTTTCTGTTGTTTGTTTTTAAGTTGATAAATATCTTTAAATGATGCATAATTAATTTGAAATCTAATTCTAAATCAGTATTCTTGGCCTCTATTCACTAATTTTGCATTCATCGCCGTGGGAAGCAAATTATTTAAAATATTTCCTACTGTGCGGATCCTGAATCATATTGGCCGATTGATTTTGTATACTTCAACAGAAAGGTTGCTGACCACCGTTGTATACGATGACACTGTTACGTAGGAATTGTGAATATAGACTTGTAAGTTCATAATTCACGTGAAACTGCCCAAGGATCACCGCTGCTTTGTAGGAATAACTCCAATGTAAAGTTCGAAATATTATTGTAGTTCTTATCAGCATACTTATCAGTTGCTCTACTGTATGAAAAAAATTGTTGTGATTGTTCTCTCTCTCTCTGGATCACCACTGTGTTTGTTATATTGGGTCATCACTTTTATTTGAGCAGGTTGCTTTAATATAACGATATTAAATATAACGTAATATTACGTAATGTAACTTTAATATAACGTATTTGTTTATTTTCAACGTTAAAATTTGGAATAAAGATAATGCTGTAAGAAAAACAATACAAACTGGCATTGAAGCTTCAGGTCTAGCGTACCCATTAATTTGTCCTTTGTGTTCGTAGACCAACCGTGACAATTTGGAAAGCGTTTGAGATATATCCCTGTCTTTATCACTCTGAAATTTCGATATGGGTTTGATCAACCCTTTCAAAAAATCGAGTGACATAATATTCTTTGTCAATTGGTTGAAGCTAAAATCATAACCACAGTCTTGATCTGGATGCATTGGTTGGGAATGAGAACCCTGCTTGTACTCGCAAGGGATCTAGTGCGAGCCCCTTTGAGGACTTTGGAGTTCCGAAATTTGTTACATTTAATTTTCAGCTTATTGTCAAATTTTATGGGCGAAGAGTGTCATTCGGTCTTTCCCCTTCAAGTAAGGATATAAGCAGTAGTGCACACAAGCATATTTCAAGGGGGGTGTCCATGGTCGAATGTCTGACAACCCCTATCATACCTCAAGACAACACCAATTGATTTTGTCAATTTTGTTAACAAATAACAGTAAGCAAATAAATTATTGAATTAATTATTAGCATTAATTAATAAAATAAATCAATAATTACAAATTAAATACTTAATTAAATTTTACGTTATATATATATTTATATATATAGGATTATCACACACACCAATCGAAAAAACTCAAGGACTTGGAGGAAGGGGTCCGGACCCCTAGGACACCCCCTTTGTGAGCGCCACTGGATATAAGTCATTATGGAAGAGAATGATAACCTGCCTATCCAGTGACACACACAAGGGGAGGGGGGTCCAAGGGTCCGAACTTCCCCCATCACTACCACCACCATAGCCCTTGAATTTTTTTCGATTGGTGATAATTCTATGCATGTAGACGTAAAATTTAATTAAGTATTTGTAACTAACAATTTATTTTATTAATTGGTTCTAATTTCAATTCAATAATTTTTTGAAAATTTTTTTTGTTCTCAAAATCAACAAAAAAAATCAAAAGAATACGTTTGGCGTCGAATAAAGGTATGATACTAGAATGGAGGGCTTTCGAGCCTGAACCCCCCCCCTCCCCCTTGAAAAAATTTTGTGTGCAACACTGTACCTATGAGTAGCTATGTGGTTAGAATGCATAGAATTAACTTCTTTCTTAGAGATGAAATTGAAAACTTCGGACTGTGGCGTAACGGCGAATATTAGCGCCACCCTACAAACTCAGGTTTTGGGCCCCAAGCTCAAATATGTACTTAGTGTCAATCAAGCTTTGGGCCCCCTAGAGGCCCTAGGCCCCCCGCAATGGGGAGGTTGCGGGGGTGTACGTTACGCCACTAACTATGTGACAATGAGATGTGTGCTTCAGACGTTGTTATGCGACGATGACAACGTAGATGAAATAAAACAAAACAATGATGGAGGTGCGGATGAAGAGAATTCTCATTCTCAGAAAGCGAAAGTAAAATATCAGCGTCTTCAGTGTTTGAATCCAAAGTAGCTGCAAACAGTTTTTTTTTTTTGTAATAAAAAATGTTGATAAAAAAAACTATAGAATATTTCCTAATTCGCTTCAGAAAGAAAATTGATGAACTTTATTATTTAAAAAAAATCGAAAGTTTTCAATCAAAAAATATAGTTTTTTCCACATTGAATGTAAAAGCATGTAGGTAAATAATATTCCTTTAAAATTCTACTTTTCCACAATAGAAATTTTAAGTTTTAAATTTTAATAAATTACTAGTTACATATACAAATATATAAATATTGATTATTTATTTATATATAAGTTTTTATCCATAGTTCTTATTACTTTTTAATGAATTAATTCAAATTGCAAAGCTATATATTTGCGTAAAATTAAATTATTCCCTTTATTTTGATGCAATTCGACTAAGAGAGTGAGGGAGTCAATATTAACGTCACACTATTCAGCTATACGGATCTCGTAATTTTGAGCCCTGATCAACAAACAAGGACGACACCTGTGTGTGTGTGTGTGTGTGTGTGTGTGTGAGCGAGCTGGCTCTTCTCTCCTACATTTCACAACACACCAACGGGAGGATGTTTGAGCCTCAACATATTTAACGTGCATCAGTCCCCTCTGGGCGGTTGATCTTCAGTGGTTTCTTAGCTCGAACGCATGACATGGTACACCCGAGTGCTTTACCTTAACCACTAGGCTACCGCGGCCCTCGTAATAAAACTAAAGAAAATTTCATGATTATTCTTTGGAGGATTTCATGGTTAAGAAAAGATATAGAAAATCTATTTAAATAAAAAGGATTTACGAGATAGAGAGATGATGAGAAAAAAATATTACATTCCGTAGCACTTGAAAACTACATATTGTGGAGACATTTTGTTTCCCCAAAGCAGAGATAAATGACACTACTTATGCAGCTAGTTTGGAGGTAGGTAGCGAAAGTTACTAGGTGGTTCATGACGATTGAAATGGCAAGACGCTTAGGAAATTGTTCTCATTTGGAAGTGCGAGCCGTGTTTCGGTTTTTATGGACAAAAAATGTGTCCACATCTGCCATTCACAGTCAAATCGGGGAAGTTAATGTGAAGAAGCAATGAGCAGATAACATGTAGCGAAATGGTGTCACTCGTTTCAATCAAGCAGACGGGATGCCGGAAAACTGCAATATGGCTGTGAGCGACCGGCCAAGTTCCTCAAAGGCAGAAATCAACCCGGCACGAATTGAAAAAATGATTCAAAATGACTGACGGGTGACTCTGAGTGAAATCTTGTCTGAGCTATGGTAGCGTGCAGCATATTGTTTCTAATGTGCTGCGATATTCAAAGACAGTCCTGTGAAAACATCTGCTTAGACCTGGCTCAATGGACAGGGACCTGATTTATACCAAGACGGGCTAAACAAGTTGGTTCTGCGTTCTGATAAATGCTTAAATAGACTTGGTGATTATGTCGAAATGTGATAGACACGTATGCCTCTTAATACCCTTTTGTATTTTCTGTCTATTTTTAATAAGTATTTATTTATTCGATTTGTAACGTTTTTTTTCTGATCGATCCTCGTATGTCTGTATGTCTCTTATACCTTTCTATACCGTTCATCCAATTGCGATGAAACTTTGGAAAGTGGTTGGACGCATGCCCGCGAATGTTTCTGAGTTTGTAAAATTGAGCTCTAAGGGGTGTCGCGAGGGCTTAAGGGGCGTTATATATAAATATTCCCGTTTTTGAACTGTTAGACCTACATGCTAGAAATTTGGTAGGCCTGTTCCTTTCATGGAGTAGAGATCCGCGGCAGAAAGTGTTTTGAGAATCGATCCAAAAGGTCATTGCGAGGGCTTAAGGGTCGTTGCAGTTAAATATTACCGTTTTTGAACTTTTTGAAGAAAATACTTAAGATTTTGTTGGCCTGTATTTGTTGTTGTTGTTGAATATAGATCCGCTAAGAACGGATTTTACGGAAATTGATTCCTATCGAAGGGGAGTTGCTGGGACTTACTAATAAAAATAAATTTCGTTATCGAACTACTGCAAACGTAATGAAATTTAGTATGCATGCTACTTTTGTTGAATGGAAATTCGCTAAGAAAGAATTTTACGAAAATCGACTCCTATGGGGGAGAAGGGATCTTTAGCAGCGTATTTATATATAAAAAAATACCCGTTTTCGAACTGCAAGACCTACAGTAATGAAATTTAGGATGTATGTCTCTGCTGTTGAATTGAACGGGTCAAACAGCAATCGACTCTCAAAGGTACTGAAGCTTATTGATAAAAAAAATTCGTATTTAATCTATTATTTAGACTTCAAATTTGACAAGCATGTTTATTTTATTCAGTAGAGATCCACTAAAAATGGATTTTGTGGAAATCCACTTGGTAGGGGGTTACTCGAGAGTAATAGATAATTCTACTGCAATTTTAAAAATTATTATTTGGAAACTCTGTTCTTTTTAAATCAAGAATTATAAGAATATTTTTAATACAATAGAATTCCTATCCCTAAGATATCAATAATTTATATAAATATAAATATAAATATTTATATATATATATATATATATATATATATATATATGTCTGTGAGTGTATATAAACAGTATATATTCATATAACATTATGAAATACCCAGCGAAGCAGGCGGGTGAAATAAAAATATAAGTATCACAGAAGTACTAGTTAATGGATGTGTATTTTTTATTTAGAATACAGATGATTTAAAATATGTAGCATGAACTATGAAAAGTAGGAGGATTATTGGAGTAGGAGGTGCCTACAAATCTGGAGGTTGTGTTGTGCATATATGAAGTATATAAAATACCAACATAAAATATGTCTTGCATGCGTAGAGAACAAAGTGCTTTACTCATTACATTCACTTCTCACACACAAAAGAACGCATAAAATTATAATATCCAACATGATTTATTTTTTCTTGCTATCTAACCCTCCCATCAAAAAACACAGCCATAAACTCAAACCAGATCTGATTTGTATCCTTCCATTATTAGGACTAATAATATCCAGCAGTCAACAACACCGCATTTTACAACAGTTTACAGATGATTAATGCAGGCATAAGAACGCAATTAGCGATATACGTTTAATTACTCTATTGATCTTCAGACAACGTTTGTATCTGAAGTTGGGAAGTTTTTCTGAAAATAAACCGTTCTCTTTTAGAAGAGAATGAATGGCTGGGGAGGAAGAAAGGGGTCTAAAAATTAATTGTACTTTGTTATACGTGTAATTAATCAAGCCGATATCTGTTGTTGTTAGAAGCGGAAATTTCCAGCACAACAAAAGGCTGAGATGCGTAAAAATCGGGAATTCACGCTTCACTAAAGCTAAATAATTAGGGAACGGAATAATGATAATAATATGAAGGGCCCAGGAAAAAATACATTTACAGAGAAAAAAAATTAATAGTTATGCCTAAACATTGAGAGAGAATTTTCTTCTCTCTTTGAATGTCTGTATGCACATGCGTCTAGTGAAATGATTTCCTTTTTCTATTATTATTATTTTTTACTCAAGATGATACAGTGTTTTCGTGTGTTTAACGTTTTTATAATTGCTTAGATTTGGTTGAAGGGATTATATGCGACTCTTTAATCATTTCATGCAAAACTAATCTAGGAAAAGTTTCTTTTTCTGTGTTTGCACAGTGTAATTGGAGTTTCGATGGTAAGGTTTTTGAAAAAGAGGTATCAAGGTAATTGTTTAATCGTTAGGAGATGTTCTTTCATGTATTGCTTTTTCGAATGTTTTCGTAAAAAGTTAAATATTATCAATTAACAAAGTCTTTGTAAGATATGTACAATTGTGATAAGTTTAGTATTAGGAAACCCTGACAATATTTTCCCTCTGAAATAAGAAAAATTACACTTTATTTGGCAGTTTTTATGGAAATAAAATGGCGAGAAAACTTTTTCTCTCTCTCTCTGCCGCACTCTTTCTTTATGTTTATAAAAGGGGTAAGCAGTGCCGATTTATCCATTGGGCGCTTGGGGGCTTGCGCCCAGGGCCGGATAAGTTGGAATAAAACCAAATTTTTTGGTTATAAATTTCAATCCGCCACTGGCAAGGGAACCTGTAGATCTTCGGCGCCCAGAGCCCGAAATGAGCTTAAATCAGCACTTGGGGTAGGGATTAATATTGGAAGAATTAAAGATAAAAATATTTAATTAAAGGAGAAATGTAAAATATGAAAAAATGTCTGCAGTAATACTCCGCAACTATAGCTGAATAAAAATGTACGGGAAGTATACCTCACGTATTCTTGCCACAACTACTTCAATGAGAAAATGATTCCTTCGCCGTCAATTCTACAGTTGAGATTGAAATGTCCTTTTTGTGCATTCAGAGTTTGCTTCCATACACATGCACAGCATTCATCTTTAATATTCAAATTTAGATAAATCTCAATCAATCAATAAAAATCAACAGAAAATCAAATTGGACTTTTCGCTGATGATGTCGTTTTGTGGTGCAGTGACGCAAATATTAGCAAAATGGAATCCCAGTTGAAGAAGTTCTTAGTAAATATTCAGTAGTTTGTAAACAACTACAAAATTACTTTCAACACTTCTAAGTTTACAGCTAGCTTCTTCACGGCTAATATGCATCTTTACAACTTCTCTCCTGAGCTTTTCCTAATGAGTGAGTGCTTGGAATGCAGTAAATATCCTACCTATCTTCGTTTCACTTTAGACCCGGAAGTGAACTGCAACAAACATATTGAGAAACTAGCCAATAAAGCAAGAAAGAGACTTAGGATCTTAAAATATCTTTCTGACAGAGACTGGGGTTCAGATGCTTCCACACTTAGAATATCTTACATGCCTTTGGTCTGCTTAGTCCTTAAATATGGGTATCAAATCTTTCAAGCAGCACCTAACTAACTTGGAAACTGGAGAGTGCAACCTGTACAAGGAGGATCATGGGCCTAGATATAGCTGCCTCTGACATAGTTCCCAGCAGAGGCAGACATCCAGCCTCGACTATGAGATCTGTCAATTCAGATATTTAACAAAATTAAAAGCCCTGGCTCCCTTAATAGAACTCTTTCATTTTAAACTGACAGGTAACCAACGTTTAAAGGAGATAGGCCACTTGATTACAAGTGGAAACGTTGTTTATTGATTTTAATAACATCTACACCCTTTAGCTGGGGTAACTTTGGCTGATTCTTTAATTATGTTGAATCTGGAAGAATATTGATCAGTACTCTAGGCTTACAGCAGCTATCCGAATTACTCAGATAGCTGGCACTCTGTGTCATAAATGACATACCCTGATCAGTTTCTGATTGGTTTAAGCAAAACTGCAGACGTTCGAATAAGGGCAGAGTAGGCAGTGAGACAGTAATACTCCTGGCGATGTTAAAATACATCAGTTCTGACTGCTGTTCTGGGTCTTTAGATCGGAACTCATTGCTATCAGTGGGTGTTCTGATCAAGTTCTCAGCCTAATAAGGACAGTATCTTGGATCCTGATGATACAGGAGCTCTATTCAATATTTGGAAGAATGGCCAAAGATTGTAGACAATACTGTCTAGATATTATTTCAAATTGGCCAGGTTTGGTCAGAGGAAACAAGAGTGACCAGTGAATACTGCTGGCCGAGGGTGCCTGGGAATGAGGCAGCTGAGATGAACTGGACTGGTAGGTGCAACTCGTTCCTCTGTCTTGAGCCATTCCCAAAACGGCCCCTCCACAAATCTAAAATGAATCTGATGTATTAAAACTCCTCCCACTCACCACTGGTTCGTTGCTAAGAGTCCCACTATCTCACAGTGCAGGAGATCCAGATTCAGACGGCTGGGCCTTCGGGCTTTAGAAGCGTTCATCTGCATGTATGAGCTTTGTGTAGGGTGTCTTTCGCTCAACCTGCTCTCTACCTGCTTCTTTTGCTCATCTTCCTGATTGCAAGGGCAGATTTCCTGAACAGTTGTTTGGAGTTTAAGACCTGGTGCATAGCCGCACACTTTTACGAAAGTTCAAATGGACTTGCAGGCTTTCCTGCCTAAGGGATTTGTACAAAACAACAGATAAATCTCTTATGTTTAAATCTCTGGTTTTTATGTCTTATCTCTCTTATGTTTAAATCTTATATAAATCTCTTGAGTGTTTATATATAATCAGAGTTTTATGTCAGTGAGACATTTAGAAAACATAATAATTTTGCATTTTGGTCTTTGGATTTTTAAAAATTTTTAACTAGATCTCTATTTCCCGGTTCACATTTTCAAAATTTATTTCCTAGTCAGTAGGATTCATTTACTTCAGTTCATTTTCTGTTTTATGAAATATATTCACACACTCATTTAACAATGAAAATAGTATAATAAATCGCATTGGCAACCTTTGTAATAATGCTGATAGAAAGATGTTTGAGTTATCTTTGAATGATCTAAATTTCGTGGAATCGCGCATGCACTCGCATGAAACAGAAGTGACGCAGTTTAAAATTCGCAGGTACAAAATGGGTGTCTTGAAAACTCCGTAAGAATGCGAGTAGAGATACTCTCGACTGACGAATTGTTGCAGAAATACTTGCAGCAGGATTTATTAAATGTAGACTTACACCTTGAAAGCACACAGCAATCATTACAGAAGAAAGGTAATTACAAAAGGTAAACACTAAAGATGTTGCCAGATGTAACGAAACGATTATCATTAATTGATTATTTCAATACTCTCCCTAACCAAAATAATCTAAATAATATAAAAAGGTACATATACATACACCTTAATACACTATTAAAATCAGTCAATAGAATACATGCTAAAAGAAAATAGAATAATACATTAAATACAAAATTGCAAATGATTATAATATACTGTTGCATACACATGCTCTAACTAATTTCAAAATTATACATTCAGCATTAACTTGAGTTTTAAAATCTATCTTAGCAAGAGGCTTTAGTCAATATCAGCAACCTGGACTTCACTAATACAATTTATGACATTGTTGCTTATTTCATTGTTCTAATAAATTTGTAAATGAATGTCAATATGTTTGGTCCAATTATGAAATTGTGATTTTCACTAAACGGATGGCACTAATATCTTATTTGAAGACTTGGAACAGTCATGGCCACAGCACAGTTCTTTAAAAGATTGTTCAACCAAACGCTTCTTTCTGCAGTTTGACTGCTGCAATAAATCTGGCTCAGTTGTTGGAGAGCAATGTAATTCCTGCCGTTGACTTCTCCATGCAATAGCACTCCATTATAATTTGAACACCATTCCTGATGGATCTCCTGTTAATGGATCACCAGTACACCTGAGTCGTATGACTCAAGCGTAGCACTAGTAACACCTAGATACATAATGCCGCACTTTTTGGTTCCATTAAGATACCTCAGGATCCTTTCACCAGTGGGTCCAGTGTATCTGCTGAGGTGCATCCAAAACCTGGGAAAGCACTCCCACTGCATATGCTATGTCAGGCCTGGGTGACAATAGAAGCCAGGACTACCCACAGCTTCTCAGAAAGGTATCAGCCGAAAGAGAGAGAGAGATACTGAGTGGTCTGTAATAGCACCCTTTCTGACAGGTGTACCAACTGATTTGAATTAACTACATCAAAGCGAGATAGGATCTTCATTAATAAGCCCTGGTGTATAAAATTTTAGCACCTCAAGATGTCAATTTGGTAACAAGAAAATAATTAGCTCTACTTCACTACAGAGAATTCAATTTCAAGCTTCTGTAAGAAACATTTCACTGTATGCTCTGGCCCATGCAATGATTCCATCATCAACATACACAGATACATTGATTTTATCATTAAAACAAATATGATCACAGGCTGATTGTTTGACCACTGCCCTGGCAAACTTTTGGAAACATTTATCTTAAACACCTTGGAGCTGTTTGAACCATAGACTATAACTTACATACCAATTAAATCCACTACCAAACTTCAGTTAATGTAGACATCCTGAGAGCCTCCATGGGCAGAAAGTACTACACTCAAACTGACCTAGTCAGCTGAGCAGCACACCCAGACAGTTCTGATGGTATCCTACCTGAACTACAGAATAAAAGCTCACCAAAATCAACTCCAAATTTTGGCCACACTTTAGCAACAAGTCGAGCCAAATGCTGTGCATGTTCCATCAGCATTTTTGTTTCACCTGGTCAATTTTAATTATTTACCACACACAGAGGGTAAATTACAAGTAATCATGTTATTGGAGGAGCATCTAACTCTTCCTTCATAGCATGTCACACACCATCTTCAGCCACGTTTTGTAGTCCTAGGTTCTGCAAATGCCACAGAACAAAGCTGTCACCATTTACATCTTTAATATGGACCGTCACAAATTTCTGCTACTCTGTTGAATCCAATGGCTCTTCTGTATCTTCAGAATTGAATTACATCTCCTCCATTTTTCCATCATTTCTGCGTTTGAAGCGGCTTCTACTATTTCATCTGTTTAAATACTGCAGAAGATACATCAGAACATACTAAGTTTTCATTTGGAATATCACACTGACTACAGGATAACTTTGTTCTGATCTTTTATCCATATTCTATAAACCATCTTTTTCTACCTACTAAGCCAACAAAACTAGTAACATGAAACTGACCAGCATACCA
>BMAO01012669.1:0-31596 GCA_019973975.1 Trichonephila clavata | reverse complement strand
CGTAAGCTTACTATGGGGCGCTGCGGTCATTAAATACCCTCAACTTTTTCCGGTTTCAACAAAATAACATTGTTTTGTATACAAACTTAAGCAGAAGTAATTTTAATTTTCCTTGCATTTCTTAAGCAGAATTTTAGCCTTTTAAAATTACCGACATGAAAGAGAGAAACTATGCACTCTTTGTTTCCACACGTGGATCTTTTTCTGAGAACCTCTACGAATTTTTAAATCACCGTTTAATTTACCGCTGTCCTACGAGTCTATCCACATGGCTACAATAGGAGACTACTTTGCAACCGAAAAATTGGTAAGCGAGAGTTAAATCTGTGTTATTAATAAGCATTTCATTACAAGTTGTTTTTAAATGATATTATTTCAAATTTTGTTGTGCTTTTTCGAAATAATCCCGTGTATTTGTTATAAACATTGCCCGATTCTTATTTATGGTAACTTGTGCAGCAATTTTGGCGACAGTTTTCACAACACACAATCAGAAATAATTTTCGACTGCTTTTATTTATATTAATTACACAATCACTTATATTTTTATTTCTTGAAAAAATATTAATTAAAAAAAATAGCTTGTTTCTGTTACAGGAATATTTGTTGTATGAATTCAATTAGTTTTTGCGTTGCATAGTGGTGTGTAATTGCATAACATAAAAATAAAAGTTATCTAGATACACTAGTTTTTGTTAGACTAATTTTAAAATTTCTAGTTGTGATAAAAAATAAGTTGTGATAAAAAATAAGTGTAATATTTTGTTTTATGATTTATAATATATCGTTTTATGATTGGAGATGATTTTTTTAATTGAAATGAAAATTTTAACCAAGCCTTTGTGTGAGCTATTTA
The DNA here is from genome assembly GCA_019973975.1 of Trichonephila clavata. Classification (NCBI taxonomy): domain Eukaryota; kingdom Metazoa; phylum Arthropoda; class Arachnida; order Araneae; family Nephilidae; genus Trichonephila; species Trichonephila clavata. The sequence goes on along the minus strand of BMAO01012669.1, from coordinate 30,740 downwards.
TTTTGCTCTTGTACATAGTCAACTATTATTAATATAGATCTCATGAATTAAGCATTGGCAATTATTATAGGAATTAAACTGCTTTGTAGAGAGCTCGGAGCATCCCTGATTATGTCTCGTGAATATTCGCCTGCATGGAGGATTAATAACTAAAGTAATCCAAGTAATTGTGCTAATTTACATATTTATTTAATTCATACATATTTGTTAAACTGAAGATTAGCAATTGATTTCTTTTCAATTTATTCTAAATTTAAATTGCATTATGAATTTTTTGTCTGATAAATATTTATTTATGAAAATTTTACTTTTAAATCATTTTTCTTGCAGAAATTTTTTCCATAAATTGAAGGAATTAGGACAATCCAATGGAGTTTGAAGCTGGATACCAAAGTTGTTTTGGAAAAAAAAAATTACAATCGGGTTCTATTTGTTATTTGTAAATGTGTGTGTGTATTTTTTATGCAATCATCCAATTTATTTCTGTGTAGTGTTTTTTTTACTTGTGTTAAAGACTTTTCACACAAATTAAAGACTTCACATAAATATGTTGTATTAAAGTCTTTTACAGCTTTTGCTGAAATGTGAAGATATTCTGTGTAAATTTTGAACCAAAATTCAAGATCATCTAATTCATATCTTCATTTTAACTCAGAATCTGTTAATAGTTCAATCAGTTCTTTTATTAGTTATGTATCCTGATTTTTATTAAAGGTGAATTTAACAGGATATCTCCTTTAATACTATAAAAAATTTATATCCTTTATTTTAAATCTGAAAATATAAAAAAAATGTTCTAAACATGAATTTTACTTAGTATTATATTAAATATAAGATAATATGCAAGAGATTTTGCTTCTTGATTGTTACAATTATTTTGATCTCAGTTAACTCAAAGAATGGAATATTTAACAATTTGAATTAATATGAATGTATATATTTGAATTTTGTGTATGTCATTAGTTAATTAATTTTATAATTGCCTCTATTTGATTTAAAAATTCTTCAAATAATTCTTTAGTATTATAGGTATATGAAAATAAGCACTGTGTAATTCAAATAATTACAAATGAACAATATGTAATTCAAACAATTATAAATAGAAAAATATGTAGCTTAAATTGTAAATAAACACTGTGTAGTTCAAAATAATGGCAAATAAGCAATTTTTTAAAATTTCCAATGACCAAGGTTACAGAAGGCTACTCACTACAAAAAGGGAAGGTCTGCGGTGTTAAGTGGATATTCAAACTCAGCAAATAAACAGTTTGTATTTCAAATACTTACAAATAAAAAATATACTATTCCAATACATGCAATTAATATCATTGTACTGTTCAAAATGGTTGCAAGTTAACATTAGATAATCTCAATTTATTGTAATTAACAGTGTTTTTTTTGTATTATTTTTTTTTATGAAGATGACCAAATAAATTTTTTAAAAATATTTTGAAATTTTTTTTAATTTTATTTTATATCTAGAAATCTATATATCTGTTTTACATATAAACTTTCATTAACCAGTTTGTAAAATTCATTCTCAATCTTTTGAAAGAATCCGTCATTGACAGAATTCAAAGGACTAAGGCAAGCATTACAAAACTAATGAATTTAATTACATGCATACTATTGATACTCTTTAACAGCACCAGAGAGCTGGTTTATTGACACTATCTAGTATGTGCTTCTCGTAATAACCACCCAAACTTGCTACTTTCCAGGGATTTCTACTTTTAACAGCCCCTTGTAGGGGAATTTTGTCTGTACAAAATTATATACATATTGGGATTACAATATACTTGTGTGTGTGTGTGTGAATGAGTTTTTTAAAGCATAAGTTAAAAATAATTTTTTTTAAATTTATGGCAAAACATATTTATTGAAAAATTAAGAATTGGTGTTTAGAAATTCCAATAATTTTCATCATATTCTATAACTTAGCAATGAAAAATCTGTCAGTAAATGTCACAAATGCTGCAACATGAGAACAAACTTCTCATAATCTGAAAGAATGCTAATTTTATATATAACAGATGAATGCAAACAAGTAGAATTGGACAGTTTCAAAGAACACAAAAGTTTAAATGCCCTTTATAAGAATGGTATGGAACATATTGGAGAATTATTTTTAAAATATACAGTTACCCTCAAAATAATTAAAAACAATGAATCTCATAAAATATTGAAATTTGTATGTAAATTGAGGAATAAAGATAAGTTATCCTTTTTATTAATTTGAAAAAACAATATACACCTAGCCATGCATGTACAATGACCAGTGCTGGAAGCTGAAATCCAGCATTAAAGGTATTTATATTCAAAGGTTGACTGACCTGTACTTCACTAATTAAAATAAAAACGATTAAAACATTATTTCTATTTACTGAAAGAGGGTTTACTTTAATTTAGATTTTAATATAAAATCTTTTAACGAGTCAATAAGTTGTTTTTTCTCCTCAATTGTCATTCTCAGATGGCCAATAACTTAGAAAGTTGTGAAAATTGTAAAAAATTCTTGATTATCCCAGTAAACATGGCTTGCAAAATCAAGACATATTCGTCAATAATTGAAACGTCCTGTATAATTGTAGAAGTTCAGGGCTGAAAGTTAAAATTTGCTGTTGTTGTAAATATCAAATTTCTCATATTTTTGAATAAAGTTATTTTGAATACTGATTAATGTAAATAATTTTATTTGAAAATGTCTATAACATACATTTGCTTAGATTTCCAAATGTTGCTGTAGCTAGAATTCTTGAAAATTGGGTATTGAACTTATTAAAAGTTTCTCAATGCGTGCATTGTTATAGGAGCTAAATTCATTATTTGTCATGTGTTTTCAGTTAATTCTTGCTTACTGCAAGTTACTTATTGATAATGTACTATTTTCTCTACTGATGTTTAAATTTTATAAAAGAAACCTTTTTTTAAAAAAGACTTCATGTTATTTTCTTTTTTAAATGCATCTCTTAAGTGCATTGGAATTTGTTAGCAGCAATTTTAAAAATGGAAAGTAATAAATATTTTTAAAAATATTGTTGCATAAAACATTTATTTAAATCTAAAATGAAAATTCTATCTCACATGTAAACCAAATAAAATAATGAATATCGTATTAATCTAGATATCCGTCAAATAGTAATACTCTGAAATGTTTTTTCACAAACAGCAAACTTTATGTAAATATTAGAAAATAACAGCTAGTGTACATAGATTATTGGTTAATATGAAAGTATTTTTTGCTTTACAAGTGTATATATTATGATTGATAATAATGCTACCATAAGTTCTTAATTTAATATTCTTGTAGGCAACTTTGAATTTAAATTAAATTTTTCATTTCAATAAACATACATTATTATACAAGTTTTCCTTGTTTTGTGTGACATGATTCCAACATATTAAAAGTAAAGGCAACAATATTAATTCTATAATGTAGTAATGATTCAAAACCATTGAAAAATATGCAAATTAAGGAAATTTGTTTTAAAAAAATTTGATTTATAATTTATAGTAATTATTACACAATATTAAGTGAAAATATCACATAAGAGAAAAGGCGTAACAGTCTTTAGAAATTCAATTTAATTATCCTTTGTCTTTAATATATTTTTTACTTATTGAATTGCATATAAATTTTAAAAATAGTATGATATATATGAATACTATAGACTGTTTTAAAATACAATTTATATTTGTAGAAAAATCCTTAAAAAATTACATAATATTAGAGTTAGTTAACATGAAAGTTTTTGATTAATGATAAAAGATTTATTCTTTAATGAAAATGAATTTTTTATTTTTACAGCACAATGAATTGCATATAACATAAAAAATTTATTAAAATACATAATCCATACAATATATGAAGTTGAAACATTGTTCAAAGATAGTAGCATTTTCAAACACATGCTAAGTAATAAATATTTTTTTAAAATATAACATATGTAAGCCAAACAAATATTTCCATACAATGTAAAATAAAATAATAAACAATGCTAAAAACCTGGATATCCTAATAATATTAAAATATATTTTCAAGAACAAGTTATTTTATATGAAAATAGATAAAATAACATGATTTGTTATTTTCTAATAATTTCCAAATATACAAAACACAGAAATTAATCTAAAATTTCTGGCAAAAAATATGTTTGTAAAAAGCGAACAAGAAGTGATTTTTCAAATTCCAGTAATTTTCATCAAATTCAATAAATTGACAATGGAAAACTTTGTCAGTAGATGTTACAAATGGAATACGTACATACATATCAGAAATTAAATAACTAATTAATCTTAAATTAGTCAAAAAGTAACAATTATAAATAATAAAAAGTATTTTACACATATTTATAATTACTCTTCTTCAAATGAATATGGAAGAAATTTAATCCAATAACTATAAAAAATTAATATGTAGAAAAAAAATGGCGGCAAGTACATGCAATATCTTAATGAATATAACATTTATACAAAAACAAATAATTAAAAAAAATTCCGAAGTATTTAATTACTATTTGTTTTCGTAACCAAGAAAGAAACAAACGATTCAAATAGACAAATACAATTATTATAATAAATCTTGTGATATGATAACGTAAATTATAAACGATAAAACAAAATCCAATACGCAAAATAACACTAATTACTTAATACACTTACACTATTTACATATTCCAAACATCGCCAAAAAACGCGATAAGCAAGCAATTGTGGCAACCTTGCTCTAGTGAGATAAAAAATTAAAAAAGGTATTTTAGAAAAGATACTGAAAGAAATAATATGAAATTCCGAGTGGGAAATCTGCAGATCATCTACTATCCATATAGTTCAAAAAATTTTTCAAAAACTTGCATTAGAACTTTGAAAAACTCAGTTGAATTTCGATGTTTTCCCATAGATCAACATTAAACCGGAAGTTCCGGAGGGTATTACTCAATGTTGTTGTTTACAAAGTAGAACTTGTCCATAATAATATCATCAGCAAATATTTCCACTTTACAAAATTTGGCAATCCCTCTCTCCATCCCAGAAAATATATAAGAAAAATAGGATAGACTTATAGGACCGAACTTTGTGGTACTTCCTGTTTAAGGTTAAAACGGTCATACAAAGAGTTGTTATATTTACTCTACTTTATCTGTACCTAAGGTGACGTCTTAACACTTCTTTGAAGTCCTTGGTCCCTATGCAAAAGTAGGATGCATTTGTGATCCTTTGTTGACAGTATATAGAATACGTAATTAAATACTAGTATTAACGGCTCAACCCGTAGTAATTAAATGTGCGTGATTTACAAAATCTTCAAAATCTAAGCCAACTGATTCGACAGACTTCCCACTGTTGTCATTTAGTATAGGCAGTGAATATCGCTTAACATATATAATTAAAGGGACTGGACTTTTTTTCGTGTTAAACGATATTGCAAAAAAAAAAAAAAAAAAAAAGGCATATTTCAACAAAATTAAGTTTATCAGAGTATATTTATGTAGCTATGTATACATGTACCTATGTATTTAATAAAAATCAATGAAACACAAAAACATTCACAAGACCTTAATGAAATTTCGTATGAAAATTTTCAAGTTTTTTGAAAAAAAGATAATATTGTTTGAATTTTTGTATATTAATCTGATACATTTTTCTTTCAATTGTCTTTTTTAGTATCAAATTATTAATAAATTGTTCGATGTTGTTCATTTTGTTATTCATTTCTTCCCCAGTGAAATGCATAGCACGTGTAAATAACAGGACATAATTTTCATGATATTCATAATTTCAAATGACGTGGAATGATGAAAAGAAACTGCATTATTCATTTAATTTTCGTCTTCGGAATCTTCTTCATTGAAATTTTTTGAGCTTTGAAGAAACTCCAAAATGGGGTAGTACATACATTATCATCATCTCTACTGCAGAGGTTCCCAAACTTTTTTGTCTCATAGACCCCTTGTCATGTTTCTCGGTTTGGGGTAGACCCCTACTTAATTAATATTGAATTTTTGAAAATTTATAATTTTAAATGTCTTTTTGACAGCTGGTACTACTACTTCTACTTTAATAGAATTATATTTCTAACTGTAATGAAGTATAGTGTTGAAAATTTTAAAAAAAGCACATGTTAATTAAATTAAAAGTTAATTAAAAAATAAAACTGTTCAATAAAATAACTGAACACCAAACAAATTATTTTAATGGGTGGGATGAATCTGAAATCACTACAATATCAAATTTTCAACATTTGGCATCAATCTTGTCTGATTTTACCTTAAATCTGGTCTATTATTAAGGTCCAATTTTTTCCCCGAGATTGGAAACTGCGTTGAAACTCCTTCGCATTAGGAAAAGCAATGAAAACCGTCCTCACGATATGCCATAAGTCGGGACAAATCACAGGTTTGACTTTTTAAAGCCCAAATTGTGGCATCCCTTTCTAAACTTTAAGATCTTCGTTAGTGCTTATTACGATCAGTTCCTATTTTAATGTGGCATTTTTTTCCATATGACCATATGAATCCATTGCCTACTGTGGAATTTCCATAGTCAAAGCATTCTCAAACCTGGTTTCAAAATCTGAATAAAATTCATTTAAATGTTGAACGTAGGTTAAAACATTCTGGCCGATTGTCTGTGACAAATCTAGGAAATTCGGGACCTCCAATATTATATTTCTTTAGCTTAATTCAGAAAAGAAAAGCTGAAAGGATTCCTGTTTTAATAAAATTTATGCTGTCATCTTGTAAATGCAAATTAACCTTTAGTAAATAAATCTGTTAAATAGGTAAAATTTGGTTTCCACTTGATTAAATTTTCCTTTAAAATTAAAGTCACGATCTAGTTTAATAAGAGCCACTATCATTGACCCCCCCTTACACCTCATGAACCCCCAAATTGGATTTTTAGCGCACATGGACCCCTTGGAGGTCATCATAGACCCCTGGGGGCCTATATAGACCACTTTGAGAATCACTGATCTACTGCAACGAATTTTTCCGATGATACAGTAGGACAGTCCAATACGGCTGGTGTTTTCCGTAATTTGTTCATTTCCAGAAGGGAAATCTTTTCGTGTTAAGAGAAAAAAAGAGCATCAAAATACATTGTATTTTCTCGGGACCGTTGTATTATTCCGTGTTAACCTGATACTTCGTCTTAAGCGTTTTCGCGTTAAACGTATTTCACTGTAATTCAAAATGCTAAATTTTTGGGGTATACAATTGAAAATCACATTTGATGATAAAAAAAATTTCGAGTGAGAAAGAATCATTATTGAATTATTTTGAGATCAAGACGATGTTTCTTCCCAAGGCCTTGGGGCTTTAGCCCATGTCTTAAAACGTCCCTGCTCAGGATAACTGACACAAAATCAAAAGATAGCCATCAAAAAATTTAACAAAATGGAATGTGTACACGCTAAAATAATTGAGAAAGAAAATAGAAAGAAAAAAAAAACCGTATGGAATAGTGCTGTTCTCAAGCAAAACCGTTGGAGTATGAGCCCAAGTCGAGTTATCAACATGAAGTAGAAAGGGAGACTGTAAAAATTTTTTTTAATGAATTAACCAGCGATTATGGTTACTTCAGTGGTATTTTCAGGGACCATTTTGTTGCCTTGTTTGTATTATTGTACATGCTGTATGAATGAGTGAGAAATAGTGTTTGAATTATCATTATAGTCGATTGATTTATTATTTGTGAACGTTTTATTTTGAAGAAACATGAGAGCGATTAGGGCCGTCTGTAGCCTAGTAGTTAGAGCATCGGACTCCTGATCGGAAGGCTTGGGATCGATGCCTGATGCCACCAAATACTCTCCGAGTACACACGGAGTACGTGCTCTTTAAATCAGTGGGTCCGAAAGTCTTGTGGGTGGCCTTAGCAGAAACTACGGGTGTAGGGAGCTGGAGTTATATTTTACTCCCCTCTATTTCCATACCTAAATTGGGGAGGTGGAGATAGGTGGTGTCGCCATCTATCGTGTAGAAGTCCAACCTGTTTCAGGCTCTGAGAGTAGAGTAGAGTAGTAGAGTGATTGGTGACAAGCTTCGTAATTTGGAATCTCAGAGTATAGGATGTTATTTGAGATGGCATTCCCCTCCGAACATCCAAAGCATGCCAAAAGGAGGACCTTTAATTATGGAATTGATGTGATTTTCTATTGTAATATATACATTTTTATAGATAATTTACAGATACGCATGCCAATAAAATAAATTTTGAGTTTTTGAGTGACATTATTTCCAAAGTAATAAGAATGCTTTACACCTAAAAGCCAGATGCCGAGAAAAAAGGAGAAATGTACTTTCGGATTGCTTTTGAAGATTGCATTAAGATGTTCCTAAGAAAAACATATTGCATCATTCGAAAAAAATTTGATTATGGTAAAAATGTAAAAAACAGGTTGCATTAATTCGAGCATCATCATTACGTCTCAGTTGTTCTCCAGTTGTATTATTAGTTACTCTGATTTTCTGTCTTTTGAAAGATTTATAACTCACAATACGTTATTTAAAGCTCAGAACAAGGTATAGATCATTGAAAGGTAAAAAAAAATACCTAAAGAGGAAACCTCCTACTAAAAGTATATTCTTTTGAACACAGGAAATGTTTTTTTTAAATTTAAATTAGCCAAGGTGTATGCTTTAATAGATCTTTTATTCTCAGATCATCGCACAAAAGAATAAAGCAATGCTAGACCTAAAAAAAAATTTCTAATGCGAATGTCTTAAGAAAAACGTATATCTTTTAATTAATTCCTATTAAACATCTTTGAGTCTATTCTGTAGCAGAGAAATATAGCACAATGGTAAGAAAAGTACGATGTAGATCGCTCATTATTATTTCTTAGTAGGAGAGATTGACTATAATTAATAATGCTTAATTTAGAAAGTTGTGCAATATTGTGACAGTTTATTTCCACAGTAAATATTTTATTTTATAATTCGGTAATAGTATAGTGTATCCATATTGTTATATTCATTAACTACGACGTATTGGAAACGGACGAAATCAAAATCCTCAAAGAGCAACATGAAAAAACAGTTGCAGTGCATAGAGCGTATAAAGAATGAGCAGCTCATAATATTTCATTAGAGTTTTGTACCATGAGCTACAAAATAAACTTTCATCACATCTAGATTTATAACGAGCATTGTCTACTCTCAACACCCCAAGAAGTGGGGGAGGAAGTGAAGGATGACTAGCCATATTATATAATCTATTTATTAAACATACAAATTATCAAGAGACACAATTTTAATAGTTCAAACTGAAGATGTTCCTAATAAGAGCAAAAGGAGATTAAACCAAGAGAAACGCGAATTATGAGATGACTTCTTATATATTGATCCACTTTTTGGGGGGTCAATCTACTGTTCTAAATATCTGAGTTATAATTTAACTATGGTGACAATCGTCACTTTAATATCTTCAACTATCTAATCTCTGAAATGCGTTATCAAATATACTAATACCTGATCGGTAGCATCAGTCTTCTTAGTCAGATTCTCCATATCTCAATCTCCATACAACTCCTTCTACATATCTAACTTCCCAGAAAACCTAGATTACATATAACCAACCTAATCTGCATATCACGGTTGCTTCTTCAAAGGGTTGGTTGTGATTAATTCAAATTGATAGCCCAAAGAATTTTCGATAGATTAGATGAAGAATGCTAAAAGATCCGTCACAGATTTAACAGCTGTGATGGAAATCTTAGCATAAAAAATTTCTTCCCTTACTTTCTCCTTCTTTATTTTACCTAAGTTATTAAATAATGTGAAGTTTTTACATATGGTACATGATAGTTGTGACGGATCCTATTCGTGTCTGTGACTAATCCTCTAGGGAAAAACATTTCTTTTCTGTTGTATGTTTATAAAATAGCTTTCCGTGGAGAAACCATGATTTATGTAAATTTGAAGGCTATTTAAAATCTCGCGAAGTAAGATTAAGAGTTAGTCGTTAGGCTGAAGTTAGATTAACAAAGTTACTACCTGAAGTCCTTAGAGCTCTTGAAGAGAAGGTTTAGTCCGGATATCCAGTTATACCGGAAAAAACCTGTCTAATGCAGTTACATCGGATCATACGCAGATAAGTGACATAATTATTTATCTTAGGAATTTAGGATAGCGATTAAATTTGACTGCTTCCTCAGTTTATAGCAATTCTTGATAGTAAATTGATAGATCAATAAGCTTAGTTATTTTTATAACTATGGCTGATCACTCGGTGTCCCAAACTTCACCAGTGACCGCAGGGTCGCGACATAGTTGCTACATTTTTGTCAGTGAACCTTTCACTATTAAGTTTAAATTCGTCATTATGGCGATTTTTCACCCTTAAAGAATAAAACAGCAAAGAAATGAAAGTAGCTTTTTTTTCGATTTTGTTTAAAATATATTCTTTATACTATTCAATCCTTTCTAGAATTTATATCACTTTTAAAATTTTATGTATGCTTTTTATGAAAACTCGCAGAATTTAAATACATAAGGAGAGAGATAATATCGAAAATAAAATACAAGCAAAAGCAAAATTATGTGAGGAAAATTGATGTATATGTGTTTTATGACGAAAACTTTTGTGGTGATATTTATAAGATGTTCCAGCGACTTTATTTACTTTTTCATTTCTAAGATGTTTTTTCGGTCAATGAATGAACGTTAAAACTTATGCAATTAATGTTTAGTGTGCGATTAAATGAATTTATCGTTCTTTTCATCTGACAAAAGTAAAATTTCAATTCTAGGTTCACAAAGAAAGAAATCCCGTGAAAAGAAATTACTTACATTCAAAACAATCCTCAGGGGGTACGCATCGCCCTTTCTCATCGATGAGGAGTCCTTTGTTGCAACCACATCCTGGCTCACAAAAATCAGGACAGGGCTCATCGCTGTCATAGTTGAAACAAGTGTGCTGGCAATGGGGCACACAAGCATAGTAACTTTCATTCTCGTAGCACTGAACGCCTTATTAAAATAATTTGATGTATAAAATTATGAACATAGAATTTATATATAGTAATTATATAAAATCTTGATTTTAGAAAAAGAAAAAGCTTAAAGCATGTAATTTCAAGATACAATCATGAAAAATGATATAATTTGTTTTAAAATTTCTTACATCGAAATAAAAGTGTAGGCAGCGAAAGATAGTGTTAAAAAAGTGATCGAACATAAACACATTTTCGAATAAATCCATCAATAGAATTATCATCTGCTTTTTTTAAAGTTGTTTTATAAAATGGTGGCGAAGTATTATTCTATTTGATGTAAAAAATGGCGGACGATAATCGTAATCGTAAAGATACAACACGTGACTTTCTAAAACTGAGTATTTTTAACTTTAAATGCGGCAGTAAATTATTTCGAAATGTTGTTAAATTAGTAAATTTATCCTGTTCAATTGTTTGATTAGTTTCAGAAAGGAAAATTGAACTAAAAGCAAAATGAAAGAAATGGCTGTTTTGCAAAGCTAACTCGAAGTGAAAAGAGATTTATTGTTAGAAAATGTGAATAATGAATGCAAAATCGATCGCTTTTATTGTAAAATATTGAGTTATATTTAAATTTCTTTTCTTTATCTCGAATTAATTTTTTTAATTCATTATTTAAATTATACAGTATTTATTAATGCTGTATAGGTTGAAATTATTATCGTCTGCTCTAACACTAATTCACCTGATTACTTAATTTATTTACTGATATATAATCCTCTGTTGCTAAAGTTATTTTGATTGAATTGGCATCGTTTGTAATTATTCTAAATATGTTTTTAATCAGTAAGTGAAAATAATTGTGTAATGCTTAATCAGCGCTTATTGAACTTAATATGTAAGTAGTTTTTGTGCATAATTTAGAAATATTATTATTCATCTGAGGATCTTTTTGGTCATTTGGCATCCGTTGAATAAACTTTGGCTGCTATTAAATCAATGTAAAATTTTTGGCAAAATTCTGTTTAAGGTTATAATTTTCTTTATGTCCTGAAACTGTTTAATAAGGGCTGTTTTACGAAAAGAAAAGTTTTTGAGTCCAAAGAGCAGAAAGCTCAGACAGATTGCAAAATGTCTTCAAAATCAGTCAATATGTTATTGGAATTGCATATTCTTTTTACAAAAGTAAGTAAATTTGATATTTTTAGTTCCGATGGAGATACAGAAATAAAATTTAGAATTTAATTTACACAATAAAGTGAAAAAATGATACAAATTTTGAATAAAATAATTAATATTAAATTATTTCTGTTAGATTAATTAAAATTGTGCATGCAGTGTTAATTAAAATATTAAATGTTTATAAAATTCGATATTGCTTTGTTTAAAAAAACTGAAGAAGGTTTTTTTTTGCGTAATGTAATTGAAATTAAATTTTAAAAAATTACTATTAATATTTAATGTTATTTTTCTAATCCCATATAATTGATAAGAATTAAGTTATTGATTACAATAAAATACGATACAATATTTTACCTGCAGGTGGCTCTATTGTCGTGTAGTTATTAAGAGGACTTGCATGAAATTTTTCAGTAGTAGTGCCAATCAATGTCGTAGATTCATCTGAAAATATTAAACATATAAATTTCATCTCCAAAAAAAAATCTAAAATTGTTATAAAAGTGCATACAGTAAAATCCGGCGCATAACGCGCATCGGTGTATAACGCGCATCTACAGTGGACTACAAAAGTATTCGTACATCTGCAATTTCCTATAAAATTTCATGCTTTCGGCTAATAAAAATTAATATATCGGAATTGTAACTTTTGTTATATCTTCAACTCGTTCTAAGTGAAATAACGTAATCAATTTTTTAAAAAAAATATAACTTTTTTTTTGAAAAAATAAAAATGGAAAAACTACTAAAAAATTACGCCACAAAAGTCTTTATACACTTAAAAAATCTCAACATAGTTTTAAATATTGTATTCATTTCTTAATTTTTTACTTTTAGTAGGATATCTTATATCATTCTCAACTGCTTTTAAACATCTTGGTATAGATTTTATTGGATTTTTTTTTGTAATTTCAGCATCGATATTCCACCATTCTTCTGTAATCATTGTTTATACTTCAAATTTTGTTTTTATATATGCCCTGTTTTCTTTTTTCAAATTAAAGTATTACCAAATATGTTCTACTAAACTTAAATCAGGTGATTTAGAAGGTGTTTTCAGAATTTGGGGACAGTTATAGAGACACCAGGGGTGTACATTGAGAGCAGTGTGCTTGACGTCATTACCGCGTTAAAAAATAAAATTGTCTCTAATATCCAAATTTTGGGCAGATAATTTAAAATTGCTCTTTAAATTATTTAAACAGAGCTCATGATTCACAATATCGTCAAAAATACCAAATTATCTATTCCTGAAGGCGATTCACACCCCCACGCAGAAACACCTCCACCTCCATGCTGAAGCATGGGGGTGGAAGTGTTCTTGTTCGACATAAATTCATTGGATTTTTTCATTAACAAACTATTATACACCCATCGGTGCCAAAAATGTTGAATTTTCTGTTATCCCAATCAATAAATTTTCTGAAATTTAATCCTAAGAGTCCGGTTGGAACAGTAAAGCAAGGAGGTGGAGGTGTTCTTGCGTGGGGGTGTAAATCGGCTTCAGGATTAAGTAGTTTGATATTTTTTGATGATATTGTGAATCATAAGCTCTATTTTTTTTTAAAAGAACAATTTAAAATTATGTGTCCAAAATTTGGATATTGGAGACGATTTCAGTTTTTACTCCAGTAATGACATCAAGATCACTGCTCTCAATGTACACCGCTGGTGTTTCTATAACGGTCCCCAAATTCTGAAAACACATTCTAAATCACCTGATTTAAGATTAGTAGTACATATTTGGAGATAGTTTAATCATTTGAGTGACTATGAGAATAAAAATTCCGTGAGATAAACTTAAGGCTAATATTATTCATAGAAGCTTTACTGTAATCTACAAATATGATTTACGTCTAAAAAAAGGAAGTACTAATTCTCGTGAAGTATTGCATTTGAATGTCTATCATACAGTCTATTACTGCCATCTATTAGTAAGAGAAGTAACTATTTTAGAACACGATACACACGTTTGTAACTTTTGAAACAGTGAAAATTTTTCAGACGGACGTGGGGAGCACGTTCATAACGTTGAGGGATAAATTGAGATGAACGCGTTCAGAGCTTTCACAACGGCCTTAGGGATCAGCACTGAACATTTCTAAAACTTCTCCATACTGAAACCTTCACATCATTTATTGCATTTCTAGTCAGTTCATTCCCTATTGGTTTTTAAACTCTTGAAATGTTTTCAATTCCTTGCCATTTTAAACTTCTCAATAGTGGGTTCTAATTAAGGCTTTTTAATGCCATAAAATCATCGATTCTTGGAGGATTTCATTTTAAAATTCGTCAGTTATAAGCAAGTAAATAAATTTCAAAGTCAGTAATTTTGTCAATAATATTTAATTCAAAGTAGTAAGACATTTGAAATGCAATAGTCATTTAATTATTTTATATAAAAAAACAGGCCGAATTAGAAATATTACTCTTGCATACGTAAAAAATGAAAAAAATCTAATTTTTCCATAAAAAAATGTAATTGAATTTGAATAACTAAGTTTTTAAAAAGCTGATTAACCCTTTTTTAAAATTTGAATTGCGTAAGAGACGACGGAAAAAGTTGAATTCCCGATAGAGCAAAAAACTTTCGATTTGAAGATCAATTTTATTACTTTAGCAGAAATAAGATAAAAACAATTTTGAAAAATTAAAATTTGAGCAAAATTTAAAAAAAATTATAGCTAAAAAGAAATTTTGGTCAACGTTATTTGATGAATATGACCTCAAATATTTCGTAAAAGTAAACTGCAATATTAGAAAGGAATCAAATAAGGTATATTAGGAATATATTTAAAAAATTTAATTGTGTTTGGTAAAAACACTATTTGAAAAAAAATTATGATTCAAAGTTTTATATGAGCCATTTTCTTTGAAAGTGGAGTAAGTCCATTTTATATTATATGGAATATATACCTCTTTCAAAAAGTAATTATATTTGCAATTTCATTAACGTCGTAAATTTATATTGACAAAATGATGAAAATTTCAAAATTTTTTCGAGGAACTCTTCATAGATAAAAAGATCATAGGAGATTGCATTCAATGTTATAATTAACTAACTTTTTGTCAAAAATAGACTTACACCACTTTCAAAGGAAACAACTTAAACATTCTTTTTATACAAATTTTCAATACTGAGATTGTGAGCAAAATATTTTATAAAAATGTTAAGTGACCCTTCTCGAACTGCATTACTATACATTTAACTTAAACTAAATTGCATTTTATGCGTATTTAATAAATTATAAAGTATACTTGATAAATTATGAAGTATACTTAATATTTGAGTAAAATGTTTTCTATTATTTATATAATAAAATGGCTCTTTTGTTTTTGTAACTATCAAAAATTGGAAGTTTATTGAATTTAATTTTATTCATGTTAATTTTGAATTTTATTCAATAGTATTTTTGTCTCGAAAACAAATTCTTGTACTTCTACTATAAGCTCCAAGATTAAGATTTTCTACATAGCGCGAGACATTGTTCTTTTTGGAATGTTCATAATCTTTTGTTTGCCGGAGGATTTTAATAGCTATCGTTTGCTCTATTTTGCTCTTTGTAGAATAACTTAAAAGAAGTATGAATAGGCTGTTCTTTTATGTAGTCAGGCACTAAATATTGTTTTTTATTTATTGTAACAGTGCTTTTTGTTAATACTTAGTATTTTAAGAGACTGACTATGATATTTCTGAATGAAATTAGTGTTTTTTTTTTCAAAATTATAAGATACGATTTATTTCACTGTATATATTTAAGAATATTACGGAAAGGATAACGAAATCTTTTCATTTCCTAGAAGAAGTTTTAATACCTAATACCAGTCTTTTAACTAAGGGAAATCTTTGTATGGAAATTATATGATGCTTATACAAAATGAGCTTTGACTTGCTTTGAATAAACATTATTTTTAATCAATTTCCAAATGTTAAAAAAAAAGATTAATTGCTTATAAAATTGCTTGGTTAACTGAAATATAAATAAGTAAAATAAGTTTAAAAGGAAGAGTTAAATAGACTATCGATAAAAGCTACAATATAATACAACTAAATTATCTGTAAGAAAAACATATAAAATTTAAAGACATTTTTTTCTATTTAGAAAAGTCCATGATTTACATGGGTATTTCTTGGGATAAGAGCAAATTAATATATATATATATATATACATCATGACACGCTTTTATTTCTCTTTAAGCAGACTGATTATCGATTGATCTCTTATGTGTTGTGTAATTAAATTACAGCCAACGGTCATTTTTTCTATTGTCTTTGGAGTGTCAAAAATAAACCTAAGTTTAATTGGGAACCATTATGAATATACCATGTGTGCATATTTCTTTTTTGACTAAACGTAGAGCCCTCGATGCATGCTCGCATTAAATTGACCTTAGAAATGCTGAAATAGGAATGGTGGTTAATTCAGAATTAATTCAGATTTACTCTTCAAGTAGAGTATAATTACTTTTATTAAGTTACTAGAAAAAGTGTTGATTGATCAAATGAAATTAAATTTTAAAAATATTTTAGTTTGATTACTCAACACTAAACCTGTACAAAATTTTCTAAATTATGTATGCGATTCTGTGGTGATGTTCTAAAAATATGCAAATATATAACTTTTCTATTTCTATACCACTAGAAAAAATAAAAACTTTTCCTTTAACGTTATTAAGTTGAAAGGGTTAAATGATATCATTACTATGGAATCTTATTTTCAAAGTGAATAATTCCAGTAAGAAAAAATAATTTCTTAGCGTGCACACACGATTTCCTGCTTTATTCCCTTTTTTAACCCTTTAAGCGGTTTGCCCGTACAGCGTGCGGGTTACCGAAAGTTGGCCACAACTGGTTTGCCTTACACTGAACGGGCACTGATATTTTCTTTCTTTGATGTGCTCTTATTAGCGCGTTTTTCACATAGTGGAACAAAAGCGCTATTAGGACGCAAATTTCGTCTTCGTCTTCGTTCCATATTTTGTCATATCTTTTTCTCAGCCAATAAGCAACCAATTGACTTCGGGTTTTCGGCATTTGGTCGCATTTGTGCCCTAGAGGAGCCGAATCATATTTAAATTTTCCCATAGTTTTCCCGAATTTTCCTACAAATTTTCCTGAATTTTGCTAGTTTATAACAAAATTTTCTCAAATTTTACCTAGTAAATTTATTGTTTGCAAATGTGAGAAACGCGCTAAAATTACTTGGCCATGCCAATGATTGGTATCTTGTTTTTTATTCTTATGGTGTATTATTTAGTGCTAGTATTTTGAAAATGTGATGTAGTTTGTCTATGGTACTGAAATGCTTTTCTTTTTTTTTGTGTGGTGAAGGCGGGAGTTAATATGTGGTGTTTAGTTATAAACAATAAAAAATGTTCCTTTTTTTTTGAAGGATTTGGGTTAAAAATGACCAATAAAGGGGTTACGGTTTATTATTTACTTAAAAATTTTAATTCGATTATAAATAGACTTAAAATCCATTCTTGGACTTAAAATAATTATCTGGAATGAATACGAACTTTAAAAAAGAATGATATAAATATTACAAAAATACTTTTCTTAAAGAATATAATGCCATATATTGACAGAGGACGAATATACAAATATTTTTACTTACTCATGGCTGGAGTTGATGAAATTTCTGTTACCATTGATGATGCAGTCGAAGCTGTATTTACTATATTTGAACTACTGCCAAATTCTTCAGTAATATCTGATGTCTTTCCTGCGGAGGAACTTTCCATACTTGTAGTAAAAGTACTTTCCGCACTAGGAATAGGCGTGGTTATTATTGGTGTAGAAGTAGTCAATGAAGGTACTGAAGTTTCGATTGTAGAAACCGATTTGGTTGCTATTGACCTTGGTGTAGCATCCATTGGAGCTGATGTTTCAGTTGTGAAAATAGGCTCTTGTGAACTTGGTGAGATAACTGATTCTAAACTAGTTGAGCTTTGTGAGATGGATGGTTGCATGTTAGTTGAATCTGGTGAATTAGTAGCTTCCAAGCTGGCCGAACCTGGTGAGCTATCTTCAGTGTTAGTTGAACTAGTTGAAATCTGCGAAGAACTTGACGTTAATAACTCTGAAGTAGAAAGTTGCTCTGTTTCGGTTGTAATCTGAACAGTAGAAGTTGAAGGTGAAGCCGCAGTTTGCTCCGTAATCTCTGTAGGAATTGATGTAACTGTTGAAGTAAATTCTGTTGCAGAAATGGATAGATCTGAAGATGTGGCAATAGGTATAGAAGTGGCTGGGATGGTTGTAAGCTCTATTGATTCAGGCGTAGTTAAAGTAGAAAATTTCTCTGATGTTGTAGAAACTTCTGATGTCCTAAGAATTTCTGCAGTAGTTTTAGGAATTTCAGAGACCGTTGTAAGAGCTTCTGTCATTACTGTAGGTGTATCTGTAGATATTTTTGTCACCGTTATAGACGATTTTGAAGTTCTAACGGGAGTCTCAGTTATTGTAGGAACAGTTTCCTTAGATGCAGTAGGAGTTTCTGTCGTTGTAATTGGAGGAGTTTTTGTAGTTGCCGCAAGGGTATCTGAGACTGTGCTAGGAATTTTCGTTGTCAGGGAAAGATCTTCTGGTGTTGTAGAAGAAAGTTTTGTAGATAAATTCGGAATTTCCGAAGTGATCTTTGAAACTTGTATGATTTTTGTTGAAATATCGGAAGGTGTTGTTGATAATTTGCTTATACTCGTAAGGATTTCAGATGTCGCCTTAGGTATTTCGGTTGCAGTGGAAGAAACTTCTGATACAGATGAAGGAACTTCTGTTGTGAAAGTTTCAGTAGTAGTTGTAGGCATTTCTGTTATAAGAATTTTCGTTGTAGTGGAAGGAATTTCTGTTGTAGTAGAAGGAGTTTCTGATATTGTGGAAGGAATTTCTGTTGTAGTGGAAGGTTTTATTGTAATGACTGGAGTTTCTTCTGAAGTAGCTGGAGCTTCTGTTGTAGAGGTTGGAACTTCTGTTGTAGAGGTTGGAACTTCTATTGTAGAAGTTGGAACTTCTGTTACAGTAGTTGGAACCTCTGTTACAATAGTTGGAACTTCTGTTACAGTAGTTGGAATTTCTGTTACAGTAGTTGGAACTTCTGTTACAGTAGTTGGAACTTCTGTTACAGTAGTTGGAACTTCTGTTACAGTAGTTGGAACTTCTGTTACAGTAGTTGGAACTTCTGTTACAGTAGTTGGAACTTCTGTTACAGTAGTTGGAATTTCTGTTGTAGGAGTTGGAACTTCTGTTGTAGAGGTTGGAACTTCTGTTGTAGTGGTTGGAACTTCTGTTGTAGAGGTTGGAACTTCTGTTGAAGAGGTTGGAACTTCTGTTGCAGTAGTTGGAATTTTATATGCAGTGAAAGGAGCTTCTGTTGTACTTAAAGAAATTTGTGCAGATAAATCAGAAACTTCAGTAATTGTATTAGTAGTTTCAGTAGTCATAATCGTTATTGGGGATTCGGATGTAATGATACTCTCAGATATTGACGTTATGTCAGGAGGCCATGTAGTTGGAAGTGCTGACGAAGAAACAAGTATAGTATCAAGTTCTGTGACTGGTGTGGTGACAGGTTCTGTCATGAATATAGTGCTTGACTCTTTTTCTTTAGTCCCTGAATATGTTACAGTACTGCTCTCTTCATTACTAGTCTCTTCAGTTTTTCCACTTGATCCTGAAGAAAAAAATAAAGAGATGATCCATGTTTAAATTTAAGCATCTCTCCATTTCAAAAATGTATCGTTTTCTAAAAAAAATTTAAATTATAATTTAAGTTTAATTTTGTATCAAAGTCATTAAATATTCCTTTAATTTAACTATTATTTCATTACTTGCTAAATACACTTTAATGGTCACACTGATTTTCTGAAAGTTAAAAATGTAATAAGTAAGAGCTTCTAATACGCTTTTTAAGAAATTGTTGAAAATGTAGATAATTCTATATCGAGATGTAGAAATCAAGTCATTAAAAATTTGAAAACTTACTAAAAGCGTTAAACAATATTAAAATTAACTAATATTTATAACTGTTTTAACATTTTTGCATAATTGCAACTATTATCAAGCCTATGGACTATGACCTACAGGAATTACTTTTAACATACGCAGTTTGATAAAAATTTATTAACTACTATCAACAAATAAAAAACATTTAAATTTTATGTGATTGTAAAATTATCAAAACAGTAAAAAGTTTCAGAATATGAGCAAAAATTGACAAACCAGAATTTAATTTGATTTCAGAATTGAATATTTTAATAGATAAAGATTACTCTGCAATTGATTTGAATATAAATGTTTGTAATTTATTAACATAATAATACCATATATATACTTCAAATATGAAAATTTTAGCACACGAATTAATGAACTGTTATTACCTTAAATATTAATAATAAGGCACATTATTTATTATTGATAATAAATATAGTTAAATAAGATTTACTGTGTAATTACATATATAATTACATTTCCTTTTCTAAAGATTACAACAATACAATAAATAAGAGATTATGTGTTTTCTGTCTTGAGCACACCGTTTCTAAATTTATATACATATTAACGATGGCGATATACATATATTGATATGTATGTATATCGCCATGTATGTGTTTGAGTTTGTAAATAACTAATCAAAATTTTTTTTATAATTCTTCTTACTGATATAAACTTTTTAATTCATGTACTTATTTAATTTCGCGTTTATATAGAAATTTCTTATACTATATTCAAAACTTCATTGTATTATATTGCTTAAATATTGAATTCTGAGTAATATGATATTTGGAAACCTTTTAATTTGTCAACAGGTTATTTCTCAGCATTTTACAAGGTTTTAAATTTTTGAATAAATTGCAAATAAATAAAAGCCTTTTTAAATTATATTTATAGGAAGTAATATAATTGCGTAGGAATGTTTCTTTATGATGCAGGCAGGTATTTAGAAATGGTATATTAAATAGCATGACTTTTATTTAAATAAAAAGCAGTTTAAAATAGTATATCGCTGCACCCATTAAGGTATTTACCAAAAATTGCTAAACTAAATTTAATACTATCTACAGTGAAAGATATTGATTAATTTAGTGATTTATTTTACTAAAACGAAGAATGCAGTCGAATGCCTTACCATGAAAAATGTTTGGAGTTATGAGGTGTGCTAATGCATGATAACACGAACTATGCCCTATGTAAGTTCTGTTAATTAACCCCGTTTGTGATTGAAGCTGGAAATCTGCATCTTTCCTTTTGAGCTATTATATCTATGGTTAATTGGAAAATGTCCTTAAGGAATAGTATTTTAGATTTGATTTAACATGGTTCATGATACAAACATATCTGCAGGGCCGACTTCCTGTTAAGAAGCTTATTATTTCTCAACACCACACTTGGTTCCTCGTGAAAAAGTAATTATAAGAGGACATTGCCAACTCATAAATTTGGGGAAACCTTTGACTTTATTTTGGCTAAGTCTTGTGAAAAACCGCCAAAGTTTTCACGAGGGGTGACTTAGGACCAATGACTCAATTTGTAATCTCAGCTATTTCCAACAGAAACCAATCTGTACCGTAGGCTTTCTTTTGAAAGTGTGACATAATCCGCCTTTAAAGAGACACAAAAAAGTGAAACCAGAGACTAGCTGACAGACCTGATCAGACATCAGAATATCGCTTCACTCTCGAGCTTAAAACCAGCAACAAACTTTTGAGACCTGCACAGTATATCTTGAACACCTTAACGAGGTCATCACATTAAAGACCAGTGTTAAGTAACACGTTTGATCCCTCACAGTACTATAAAAAATAACTAAGGAAGTTATGAGTATTTTTCTCCTAAAAGATAACTAACTAAAATATCTCCTCAAGAGAACGCTACAATTAAGTATTTGTGAATTTGCATCGCCCCCATCTACCCGTTTATAAGGAAACTTGTCAGAATTTTTCATAACATGATTCATTTGAAATCACCCCAAGAATATTTCATAAAATAGGAGCTATGAATTAGAAAAACCTAATTAGGGAATGCTCACATGGGTGCTTTATTTTTATGTGATTATTGTCTATATAACTTTGATATTTGAACATTACTATGTTACAGTATTTTAGCAAAAATCCTCCTGCAAATATTGTTTACTTTTAAAATTTTTTAAATATTTTTTAGGCCACCTAAGTATTTTAATAACTAAATTTTTGGTGTGAAGGAAATCTTACAAGGATTTTTTTATCTTGCTCATTTTGTTGTAATTTTATTTTTGTTTCACTAGTTTATAATCAAGTAACTGATTTCATCAATTTTAGTGTCTTTACCACATGATAAAAATAAGTGTAATATCTGAATGTTGCATATTACCTTTCGGTCTGTGAATTTTACTCTTTTTTTCTTTTTTCTTTTTTCTACGTTTCTTAGGCTTTATATGAGTTATTCTTTCATTATTTGAAGTTTCTCTATTTATTTCTTCATATCCTTTACTTGGAGTTTCTGTATTTATTTCTTCATCTCCTGTACTTGGAGTTTCTGTATTTATTTCTTCATCTCCTATATTTGGAGCTTCTGTATTTATTTCTTCATCTTTTTTACTTAGAGTTTTTGTATTTAGTTCTGCATCTCCAGTGCTTGGAATTTCTGTGTTTATTTCTTCATCTCCTGTATTTGGAGTTTCTGTATTTATTTCTGTTTGTTCTGTGCTTGCAGCTTCTGTATTTATTATTGCATCTTCTGCGCATGGGGTTTCTGTATTTATTTCAGCATTTTCTGTACTTGGAGTTTCTGTACTTACATTTGAATTTTCCGTACTTGGAGTTTCCGTTAGACCAGAAAGCATGTCAGAAAAAAAATCGCCTGGAAAGGAAAAATTCGAAAAATCATTTGGAATACTAGTAGGAATTTTGGGCTTTCTACTTCTATTTTTCATTGGATATGGGGGATCAGTAATGTTTTTCCCTTTGATTTTCTTTCTACGTTTGCGTCTCATATCAGGATGACTAGCGTCCTTGATTCTGAATGGTTTTAAGGAATTTTTCGTGACCTCCATTGTACTGCCGGATTCAGTTGCAGAATCAGTACCTGAAGAATCCTCATCTAGATTTGCTATAGTAGTAGTAGAAACGTCTTCTGTTAGAAGCTCAGTGCCAGAAAATTCATCAGAATTATAGGTCAGATCACTTGGTGAAATTCTAATAGTGGAATATATTTCTGTTGCTGTTGTACCATCAGGAAAGGCCGTTGTGAATTCGAGTTCAGAGTTTTCAGAAGAAGCGATATTTAAAATAGTACTTTCTGTATTAGTAATCTCTTCTTGGTAATCTTGAGGTTCTGTTTCCCGATCTTTTGTAAAATCAGCAGGACTGGTATGTGTTCCTATGTTCTCACCAGAATTTGGAAATCCAAACTTCGTATGTGGAAGTTTTTTTCGTTCGGATGGATCCAAGTTGTTTTCGGGAGAAGTATGTTCAAGTGTTGAATATTCGTAATCAATATTTAATAATGAAGGATTAGGAGGGAATTCGTAGTTGGTTTGAAATAAAGAAGGAATAGAAGTGAATTCGTAGTCGGTTAGTAATAATGAGGGATTAGAAGAAAAATCAAAATCATAATTGTTTATTAATGAAGTAGTGGATTCGTATTTATCATCTTCTTTAGAAACAGTAGTGAATTCATGTTCATAATCGCTTATCAAAGCAGCAGTAGATTTGTATCTGTAATCATCCATTGAAACAGTTGTGGATTCATATTCATAATTATTTATTAAAATAGTAGTGTCATAATTATCATAGTTGAGTTCTGAAGGTGTTGGGAATTCGTACTCATAATCACTACTCGAAGGACTTGTGCCATCAGTGTTTGATTGCTCGTCCAAGGACTCTTGCTGAAAAGTCTGTTGTTCCGTTGTGACATCTGCAAAATCAATACTACTAGGATGTAATCGACGTCTGAAATGTGGAGGTGTTCGTTTCCAAGAGTTAAAGGGCTCAGTTTGGGGAAAATAGTTTTCCGGAGTTAAATTATTATCTGTTTGTGTTAATGAGGTCTCTGGGGAGGAATTGTACCCATTATTTTCGGTTGAAACCGTTGTGTCGTCATCATCAGCTAGTACATCCGTGAATTTCTGTCGAAGACGTTTTCGTGCTGCTTCAATATCAGCTTCAGTGGGATGAGGTCGCCTAGTTAATTTCGTTCTACCATCTGGAAAACGATTTAATTTAGGGCGTTTACGTCTCATTTTTTCTCGAAGTTCATTTTGGGTAACGAAACTTTTCGGAGTGAAGACCTGACTCTCCGTCTGCGATGGTAACTGATAAGACGTTGAAGACTCGTATAAAGTAGTATCTTCATCATTTGAAACAGTTATATTTCCATTTTCTGCGGTGTCATTATTTTCATTAAAGGTACGTGGGAAGTTTTTGTAAAGTGACTGATCCTCTGTAGTTGTGTCGATTTTATCGGGAAGTTGTTGAGTTCCAAAGTTTTTAAACCGATCCGAAAAATTCAGTGGTCTTTTTCCTCTTTGATTGTAATCTGGAATAACAGTTCGGTACTTATTATTAGCATCTTTGTTTCTTAAATTGGGTTGTAATGGTCTTCTTCTCCTTTGATATGGACGTTTTAACCTATCATTTTCAGCATGGGGAGCTGTTTGTGGTTGTCTAAAATTTGAGCTAGTGGATTTTTCTCCTGGAGTTATTCGATGACGTTCAGGACCGGGTACTAAAATACTCCTCCCGTCATCCTGAGAAGTCACTGTCTGTTGAGAAGAGTCCTGATTGGAAAAATCATCTTCCATAGGGTTATCCGTGTATTGTTCTGTTGATTGTTGATTTAACTCTTCAGTGCTTTCTTCTGGACCAGGGGATTTAATTGTGTGTAGATGCTTCCACCATTCATCATAAGGTAGACTATAAATTTCACCAGGACCCGTAACTTTCACTGATTTTTGCTTTAATGGATATTGAGAAGAATAATCGCCCTCAGTTGTTGTGTCTATATCCGATTCTGACGTACTTGATTTTAAGGGTGGTGAAATTCTCGCACCTTTAGTTCTATGTTGCTTTGGGCGAAATTGATTGCGATTTCTTTTCACATGAGGTGGAAATTGAGCAAATTTCGAATTATTAGGTATTGGTCGATCATCTTGTGAAGTGTAATCTTCAAAATCATTAAGTTGAGGAGAGTCATAATCGTTTGCAAGTGTAGTGATTTCAAAATTAGTTGGATAATTATCGTCTTGTGAATAAGCATTGTTCTCTTCCGTTTCAGAAAAATGTTGCTGGGGGTCAGATACATCAAGAGGCCCATCGATTGTTGGTGGAAAGTCTTCTTCAGTAACTGTGTCTGTTTCTGATTCAGATGTACTTGATTCTAAAGGCCTCAAAATTCTCAAGCCTTTAGTTCTGTGTTGTTTTGGACGAGATCTATTACGATTTCTTATCATATGAGGGGGAAGTTCAGCAAACTTAGCATTATTAGGTAGTGGTTGATCATCTTGTGAACTGAAATCTTCAAAATTATTAAGTTGAGAAATGCCATAATCGTTTTCAGGTGTTGTGATTTCAAAATCAGATGGATAAATATCGTCTTTTGGAGAGGTATTCTCCTGTTCTATTTCGGAAAAATGTTGTTTTGGCTCGGATAAATCAAAAGACCCATCGATTGTTGGTGGAAAATCTTCCTCAGTAGCCTTGTCTGTTTCTGATTCAGATGTACTTTGTTCTAAAGGCCTCGAAATTCTCAAACCTTTAGTTCTTTGTTGTTTCGGACGAGATAGATTACGGTTTCTTTTCGCATGAGGAGAAACAGCGAATTTATCATTACTAGGTATTGGTTGAACATCTTGTGAAGCGTAATCGTCGAGATTATCATATTGAGGAATGTCATAATCGTTTGCAGGTGTCGTGACTTCAAAATCAGATGGATAAGTATTATCTTGTAAAGAAGTATTATCCTGTTCTATTTCAGAAAAATGTTGTTCAGGCTCAGATTTATCAAGAGGCTTATTGATTGTTGGTGGAACATCACCAGATTTTTTTAAATGATTTGGTTGCTGCTTAAGATTAGATATATTTGAAGGATTCTAACACGTTTAAAATTTTGTCTTCTTCTTTTAGGGTACATTTGATTATGAAGAGAACCAGCATGATTACGCATTCCACCATATGGTCGTCTCCTGGGCTGTTTCATCCCTGTAGTAAAAGGTAAGCATTAATAAATCCGAATATAAATTTAAATAATTTAATCAATTCGACTATATTCAAAGACGATTTTTATGCATTCTTTTTCTTCTCTTAAATCTACATTGGGGCTCAACTACTTAAAATATTTATTTCAAAATTTTTCAAGCATATAGAATATGGATCACTTTGTGAATTATGCATTAAGTTTCCTCTTCTTTAATTATGAATTTATCGTGCTTTAGTTAGGTATATCAAAAATTCTATGTACAAAACTGGATGCTGTAAAAATGAATAACTTCTGCTCTTTATTAAGAACAATTGGGGATTACATATGAATCATATTTATAAGATAAAATTAATTTTACTTTTCACTATATCTTGAATTTATAGCATATCAATTAACACTCACAGTATTAAAAGTTATCCGTAAGTCCCATCCATGAAAATAAGAATTATGCATGAAGAAACAATTTATTTCAATTGACTAGTTAAAACGTTCATATGCATATTTCGGGTTTTCCATATTTTTAAGTCATTATTAATTAGTTATTTTGTGGCATCAGGATTTTTAAATCACGTCGCTTTTATTCTTCATAAACAGTAGTACTACAATACATAGTGAAATAATGCATTGTACTACCTAGTCGTGCTATAAGTTCTGATACAATTACAAATGAGTTAAAATTAAAAACTTTATAATCAAACTTAAAACTAAATCTTCTTAAGGACCTTTAAATTTAACATATTGCACCATTTATTCAAAAAGGCCAAGTTTTGACTTCATATGAACTTTGGCCGATACTCTATCGAGGCATACGCTATATCCATGGGAATTTTCATAGCGGCTTCCCTTTAAGAATATTTAAGACTATAAAAATTAGGATGCTACTTTTGGGGCACACCTTTGCCTTCAATACTGAACAAAATTTATAGTTGAATGGATTTAAGTTTTGACAGCTGAGAAGTCAATATTTAAGTTCTTTGAAATCCGGCACATTCTCTTTCAAACATTATTGGGTCGCCTTCCCCTTATGGGCAGGAATAGAGTCCTGTTGAGTCCAATCATTTTTACAGGACATGTTTACGTCAAAATAATGCCTTGATAAATTTTTTTGTCGAAGTTTTCATTCCTTTCTGTCAAAAGTGAATATCTTGGAAGCTTTCACAGCTAACACCGCATCAAACCATCAAGAAATCCGGATGATTAGCTTTCTGCAAGTATTTGCTCTTCACTTTAGCTTCTTGGGCAATTCTTACATGTACATGCTTGTTCTGGTGAGTGAAAGATTTTTCAATGTCAAAATTTTCTCATCAGTAAGCAGAATTCATCCGTGGCCGTTATGAGTATGCCTCCCCTGCATTGATTTTGCTGTAAGGAATTCCTGGCGTTTTAACTACTCTGTATAAAAATTACCAGTTATTTTTGATAACCTCTTAGTCCTTCGTTTTCTTTGCAAAACATTGTTTTCTTGACACATTCATCTGCTTAGTAAGAAGAGTCTTCTTTTGACAAAGATTCTGATGAGTTCTCGTCCTGAATGCTTTGACGAGAGCTTGTGTTCTCACCAAACGAGGGAGACCGCATGTCTCTAAAATGCTCTGTTAGTCTCATAAAATCTCTTATTGGGTCGGTAAATGAATAACCTTTTGATGTCTAAATGTTTGAGTGCACCGGAAAATTCCCCAACGGTCTCTTTTTTTTTTTGGCACAGAGAAATATCTGCTGCACACTTCTATTCAAAGTGTTAAGGCTCAGACTTATTTTGAACAACACGCGTGAAAGATTACAATTATATGAAAAATGTTGCAGACGATTTTAAATTTTTGTATCAAAACGTATGGTGACTTTAGTACATATTTTGAATTACAATTTTATAACGTTTAATAGATTCTTTGTTATATTTCCTTTTTATCTTTAACTAATAATTTTACTTACAATATCCGCATATTTGCAAACGACACTTAACGATTATTAAAAATGAAGTCAAATTATGTAAGCGGTGCATCTGTATTTTAACTCTTCAGTTACTTTAGAGCATAGTCGACTCTGATAATTCAGTTGAGGGATTGAGGTAAGACTTCGAATTATATCAAGAGTGTAGGAAAACACTCCAAAATATGAAGAGAAATTCTTTTATTTCACATTTAAATTTGAAATTATGTAATGAAACAACAACTGTACATATGTATCAAACTATTTCAGCATTTTAAAAGTACATATTAATATTGTACAGAAGTTAAAATCCTGGCTCATTAGCATCCTGACTACTTGTGACAGCATTTTGCTTTTAAAAATGATGCCAGTATTTTGTTAAGGCTACTTTAGGTCCTTAGTACATTTTAAGAAAATATGTTAACATTAAGAAGAGAAAGAAAGTATTTATTACAAAATGGGAAAAGTTGGTAAAATTGACAAAAATAACATAAACGGCCTATTCTGTACTCAAAAGCTTATGTGAGCAAATTTTCAATTATGATGTGTTACTGTTATTCAATTTTGAAATGACCTTTAGGATAAGAGATATTTAAATTTTTACAAGAAACTAGATCTAGATCTTTGATTATATTAATATAACAATGATTATATTAACATAAAGGATTGCAAATTTTCTAATAAAGCAGTGATTCATAAATTTGAAGGTTAAAACACTTCTACTATTATACAGAACATACACAAAATATTCCATTTAATTATTTTTAAAACTTTCTTAGCAATCGCTGGTCTCTGTTTGAGCATTTTGTGCTACATATTCTGAATAAAACGCGTTTTAAAGTATTTGAGATCTCGCTTGTTAAAGGCGTCCTAATTTTACTAAAATAGGCCAGAAGTTTTGTTCTAGTGAACGGAAAATAAACTTTGTATTTATAGCTAATAAGATGGCCTATAAATTAGAAATATAAAAAGTTGGTCAATTTTTGGCAAAATTTACAATTTTAGGGTAGTCTCGGATATCTTAAAAGAATACATTTATGTATTAAAAACAACTATTAAAAGAATACATACTCTACATTATTAACTTCATTTTGACGAAAATCTCATTATCTTTTGATTTATAGCTATTTTAATCCAACTTTTCTAATAGATTTTCGGGACAAATGAAGCTTAAAATATGTCCGCGTTGTCGGATTTTGAAGCAGAAATTTGCATAGTTTATCTTTGTTACACTTTAACTCTGTCAGAGTTATCGGGGTCAACTCCTCCGACTCGTCTTCATCCCTTTTTCTGTATTTTTGTGGCCCAAAGCCACAATTTCAGCACCAGATAGGGTTCCCCATGCAGTGAAGTCCGCGTCAACCTGCACGTACTCCTTGCCAAACGTCAAATCTTGCACCGGGAGAGCCTCCCAAAGGAAATTTGGTACAGCATTACATTTCATGAGGCATTGCATTGAATTGGCGCGTCGGTGTCTGACTTTAAACAGTTAGAATTGTCAAACGAGTGACAGCTTTCTGAGCATTGTAAATCATGATCAAAGTTTCATTAAAATAGAAGAAGTTTACATTCTGCTGAAACTCGATATCCAAAACGCTTTTATGACCGCACGCTGATAAAAAATTTTAAAATTATGTATGATGCTTTGGTCGAGTGGCTGAAGTTCTGAGGTTGAGTTTTGAGGGGAAAAGTAAAGTTTTTTCCTTCACATTTAATAAAGGTGCAGGGTTTTTGTGCACCGTGCAGTTGTCTAAAACATAAGAGAACATCTGCTCTCTGTGGCTTTATATCCGTGTTTATGAAACTAACCATTCATTAAAGAGTTTGGTGGCCCTCCATGCCTTCTTGTTTGAGCGGTATGTGAAAGAGAACGAGCTTATGCCTTTGAAACATTGACGTTTGCAGATTTTCCTACGACGAGAGGATAATTTTTTCTTAGCCGTTCATGTTTACAGCCAGTAAAGTAGTAATCTTCCAATGCTATGTTTTCCACTCATGGTATTTTCCTTCTTGAATGTGGAAACATGGCTCGTACTCTTGCATTAACCTGAGCTGAATCTCTGCCACTTAGAACAAAAATTAATGCCGACACTCGAGCTTTCCACGAACATTTTTTTGAAGACTGTTCCATTATTTTCCTAGCCATCCCTTGCTAGCTGAAAATTCCATTCCTAATTTTAGCACTCTTAGCCTTTTTATCCAATCGGAATATTCTGTGCTCGACACTGTCTCATCCATTTTACTAAATACTTTTCAAGACATGGAAAATTTCCTTATTAACGCGTTTTCACACTCTACTCGAAGAAGCTAATTATTTTCTTTATTCTTCATAATAGAGGAGAGCGAGCTCAAAGTGGGATACCAAATGTTTTGAATACATTGACATTCCTCTCACCTTTTTCTATTAATTATATCATCTTTTCTTAAGCATTTGTAGTTTTTAAAGGAAGATATGACATTCCCTTCGTGTGATAACACGACAATGAGGTAGGGTGAGTAAATACGTAACTGAAACGAAGTATACCA
>BMAO01012668.1:0-27526 GCA_019973975.1 Trichonephila clavata | reverse complement strand
GAATTTATTTAAGGGGTCTAAGGGGTGTTAACAATTTTTTTTTTCGAATTTTCGAAAAAAATATATCTTGTTCTTCATTTTTTTCTGAACATTTTGATACTAACCACGTGACAATACTCTAAAAACTTCGAAAGTTATTCAAAAAATTGCAAACAGCAATTTAGTCATAACAACTTTTAAATGGACAGATGCCACGTCCCATTTATTTTTAAATTCATGCATACCTTTCATTTTTCTGTTTTTTAATAAGCCTCATGAAATATTTTAAGCGCTTGAGTTGATCAGAAAGGAAGCCTGCAAACTCAACACATTCATTCTGCCGTGTTTTGATTCTGTTGTGTTTACTTTAGTACACGTTTTTTTAAAACGCTTATCTAAATCAAAGATATGTGTTGTTTTATTCTGAAAAAATCGTTGGGGCAATCGCTCCGAAATAAATATTTAAAGGTAAGTGACTCACATGTTACAGATATGAAGATACGAGGAAGTGTGTAGAATGAAAAGTACAAGTAAGTGTGCCGAAATGAAAAATGCGTCTAGTAAAAAACTTTCAGGAATTCAGACTTCATTAAAGTCAAATCTTGTTAAGGTAAGTGAAAACTTCAAAGA
Organism: Trichonephila clavata; assembly: GCA_019973975.1. Lineage (NCBI taxonomy): Eukaryota > Metazoa > Arthropoda > Arachnida > Araneae > Nephilidae > Trichonephila > Trichonephila clavata. The sequence goes on along the minus strand of BMAO01012668.1, from coordinate 26,917 downwards.
ATATCGTATTTTTGATTTTATTTCAACCTTTAGCTCTATTTTGTCAGTATCATGCTGTTTAAAATGGTCATAAACCATTAACAATTAATGAAAAATCCACTTGTGGTTTATGTTCCAATTTTGAAATACATTGTAAAAACTGTGGGAGTATTTGTACTTTTTTCAAGCTGTGAAAACATTGGGAATAAAAATAATGCTCCAGAAATTAACAGAAGATCTATTTTAGCAATGAGATGCATAGGTCAAGGTTTAGAGTCATTAAAAACCTTTTGTTCTGTAATGAGTCTTCCTAATCCTGTTGAACAAAAATCATATGATGTTATTAATAATAAACTTTCACTTGTTATGAAGGAAGTCGCCGAAGAAAGCATGAACAGGGCAGCTGTCGAAGAAAATTCTTCGTTACCTGATAACATTTTAACGGTAAGTGGTGATGGGACCTGGAAGACGAGAGGACATTCATCGTTGATTGGAGTATGTACTCTAATGGGGCCGAAACAGGTAAGGTTTTGGATAGGGAAGTGTTGTCCTCATTTTGCAAATGAAGCGACAGTTATAAAGGGGTAAAGTTTGGTATCAAGTACAATAAATGGAAAAGAGCGCATAAGATTTCACGTAGAAAAAATTATTCTGGCTCTGCTGGTAAGATGGAGGTTGACGGGATGTTGAGGATTTTTAATCGATCAGAAAAGCTTCACAACCTGAAATATTCGAACTACATAGGAGATGGCGACACAAAAACATTCAATGCCCTTTCTGAAAACAATCCATACGGCGATGCCATCTTATTCAGAAAATAGAATGTGTAGGCCATGTGCAAAAGAGAATGGGTACAAGGCTTAGGAAGCTTAAATTAGTATATGGTAAGAAGAAATTATCTGATGGTAAAACTATAGGCGGTAAAGGTAGGTTAACTGATAGTTTAATTGATAAGCTTGCGCATTACTATGGTAATGCTATTCGATGCAATTCTACTAGTGTAAAGGAAATGCGGAAAGCCATTTGGGCTGTTTGGGGTCATTCTTGCAGCACCGATGATGAACCGATGCACTGATTTTGTCCTACAAATCCAAATACATAGTGTAAGTATAATGCCGCAATTAATAATAATTTACAAAATTATAAACACAAACCCTCAGTTGCGAAAGCTGTTCGAGATGTAATTAAGCCTGTATTTGCAGACTTATCTCATCTGGCACTCCTGAAGAAATGCTTAGGAGGTAAGACACAGAATCCTAATGAAAGTTTAAATTCATTAATCTGGAAGTTTTGTTCGAAGACGATTGATTCTAGCCTTCAGATTGCAGAGATTGCTGCAAATCTAGCAACCAGCATTTTTAATGATGGAAATCAAATACTTATTACTATTTTAGAGAAATTTGGCTTAAAAATTAACAAAAATGTTTGTGTGTCCCTGGCTGAACGTGACAATCGTCGAATCTTTACGTCAAGAAAGAGGAGCTCAACGTCATCGTTTGAAGCTTGGAGAGATAAAAAATTAAAAAGAGTACAGAAATTGAGCTGTTTGAGCAACAGGAAGGCATATCCTATGATCCTGGAGCATTTTAGCATGTAAGTTTTAAAATTTATTTTCTCAAATTCAATTTAAAACTTTAAAGCCTTTTTTCTCAGTTTGTGTTTTTTTCACTTACGCGCATTGCGTTTCAAAAACTATCATACTTTGATGCATAAAACTTTACAGAATTATAAACTCTATCATAATCTTTAAATCCTAGCTATTTATAGTATTACATATTTGTAATTTTTTGAAAAATTTCAAAAAAATTAAATTTTTTGAAAAAATTTTAAAAATTACTTTTTTTATTTTTAAAAATATTATTTTTTATTCTTTTTATATCTAATCGCTACCATCTAATAAGGATATATTTGACTTTATAAATCAACTTATTGCTAGTAATTAGAATTATTATTTCAGAAAATATCATGCGCGTCGTAAAACTTACTATTTGTTTCTTACAAAAATTTTTCTTATATTTATGTGCTTATTATTTTTAAAATTATGATTATATTTTAGACATTTTATACTTTTTTGAAACTTTATTCCTTTATAAAAAATGTGTAAAAGAATCAAATTATTTCATTTTAACCTCAAAGAATTATTTCTAGTCGAAAATTGTTCATATTTTGTGCTCTCGAAACATTTTTAACACCCTGAGACTTAAATAAGCAATGTGTCCAATAGTAAAAAAAATGGGGATATTCTTTTTAGAATTTCTTTCTGGGGTGATCTTTAAATCTGTGAATATTACTAATCATTTATTTTCTTTTGTCTCAGATTACTTACAGAATGCTGAATGCTACGAGAGTGTGAATTCCCGTTTCAGTGAATGCAGAGATAAAGGATCAAATGCTTATGAACGTTACATAGAATCTACAGGCTATGAAGATAAAACGATAGATAATTTTCATCAATCCTGTCTGTAAGTATCACTGATTCTGAAAAGTTTGGTTCTTTGTTTGCTGATTATTTGATGCACAAATGTAGTTTAATTATTTTAATTAACAATAGTTTAGTTTTATGCATGAATATTAAGGGAAGACAAAATTTGTTTTCTAAATTGCACTGGCTTTGCAATGTGTATAACGTTTTGCTCATGGAAATTTTCCCCATCTCCTCTCGTTGTAAGTACTTTCTGATTTGTGTGTGATTTGTATATTAACGCTATTAAAATTCCCTCCTTTGAAATTTCTTCTAATCTTTTACCTCGATCGACGGTTTTCTTTTCGCTCCGCTTGGCCCGTCTTGCACGGGCATTTTTCCAAGTGTTTACATCACTTTTTTTAACTCGGTTATTCACATGCAACTTTGGAACCTGTTTGCTTAAAATAATCCCTGTGACTATGATTCCTGTGGAAATACAAATAAATCTAAACGAGTTTTGAGTCCTATCAGAACTTTCTAACTGAACTTGGGACGGTAAAGCGAATTTACGGCAAAAACTGGTTTCCTTCCTTTGACCGCTGGTCCAGTTAACAGAGAATACGGTGATTAATCATCATAATGCTTACACTAATATTGTATCATACATATTAGATGAACATTGAGATATTTTCTAAATAAATTATTCAGTATTTGGTCTGTTGTTGTTGCTCATCTCCATGTCTAGCCAATCTATACCAAGTCCATGAACTCACTCACTCTCAAACAGTCCAACACCATTAGAGGGCCCTCATACAGATCTTGTTTTGTAATCCCCAGGGCAGTCAAGAATGTGTTCTGGAGCTGCCTGGCAGGCAAAACTTCTAAAAGAAGTAGGAAAATTTTGTTTCCATCCTTAAAAGTGTTCGGATGTGGCCACTCTGGAAACGAGTTAGAACTAACTGTTTGTTCTTGCCTGCTGAATTGAAAGGAAAGAGAACCACCAGGGTGTTTAGCCTCTTACCAGTGATGAGCAGGAGGAATAGTTGATTGCTTGTTGTTGATGTTGTATTTATTGTACTATATGGCAAAATTAGCAAACATGGGCATTAAGGTAATATGAACATATTTATGCAAACACCTCTATTACACCTAATGTTTTTGAAAGAGTTTATGCATTTGCACTGCGGCGTTGACCATTTCTAATGTAAACACAACTACATGATACTTCAACTTAGGATTATTGTTATATTTTAGTTGCCTTACTTAAGAATTCAGACGCAAAATTTTTTAATTAAATTTACATGAAATCTATAAATGGCTGTACTCTTAATTGAGTGTAGTATAAGTTAGCAGGAGCGGGTAGTTTCGTTCTTTCTCGCAGCGCTTTAGTAATATTAACTGTTGAATAATGTCACTAGAGCATATATGGATAATAAGATTTAAGGTTAATAAGGGGGTTACTTCATAAACATTACTTCATTTGATGAAGTAATTCCTTTCAACCCTACTCCCGGATTATTCTGTCGTCCTATAGTCTTCTGAGAATTCTCCTTCATTCCATAAATTTCTTCCTGTAATAACTTAGGCCAAGTTACAGCAGCACAAAGTACATCTATTGTCACTACTGAATCCACGCAGTCAACAGCAGCATTTTTCATGGCGTTGAGTCCTATTCGGAAAACCTGCGGGAAATCGTAGAAGTCGTAAGAACTTTACAAGATAGCTGACAATTGCAGAAGGTCTGAATTTTATAAGAAGAGAGTTACCAATGGAGGTCGTAGAGAAAATGTAAGGGCAAAATGCAGTGCAAGAAAACACAATGTGTTCTGCATTTGTCCTGTTTATGGTGCTAACTCTTAAGAGGAAAATAAGGACAGTAATGGCTGCAATGTTATGCTTCTTGTTTGTCCTGGTTCAATGAGAAGAGTGTCGAGTTTAAAGTGTTGGCTCCTTTTTTTTTAATGAGTGTAGCGTGATAAAAGAAGAAGAGCTTATTTTAATTGTTGTTTTTCTTTAAGTTTACACACTAATTTATGTTAGTTCAATAGTTTTTCCGTCTTTCACCATTCAGTTATTTTTATTTATAGATAAAACATAATACAATTTTTGGTATAATACAATTTGTTCAGTAACAAAGGCTTAATTCTACTTTTTATGATTTGCGAAACATATAATTTGGTTGAAAATGCAATTCTGTTTGGAAAATGTAAATGAATAGATGATTGTACAAAATACCTTTTTTATAAAGCGACCTGCCCATATTTCCTAAAGTATTATCCTCAAATATGGACAATTGCAAACTTTGTTGCGGAGCTTCTTCAAACACAAAGCAACAAGCATTAAAGTTTTGTTCATATATCATTAAAAAGACAATTCTCTAAATTTTGAAAAGCAAAAATAGAAAGTGATGTAGTGTAGTATGCTTACAATTAAGTATTTTTGTGCCCATATTTGATTAGTTTGCCCTATATTATAGGATTTAATAAAACATTTAATTTATACTTTATATTTTTTATTCTAGTAACTCCATTATCCTAAAAAAAGATATCCCCTTCTCTTAAATGAATAGTCCTGAAGTATTTTTCAGGTGTCTCAAAATGCTTACAGAAACGAAAATTTATATTCACTATTTGAAATACTTGTTTCATATTGGGGACTATCATTTGAAGTTCTCATTAGTCTTGAATTGAGACATTTTAACACTAATTTTATGGTGAAAGATATGTTACGACAGAAAAACGTAGTTGCAAAATATATTTTCTTACAAATTCATTTTTTAGATTTTTTAAAATTAATTAAGTAATACGATAGAGATAATTACGTTCTTTTGTTATTAATGGAGGTTTATACACGTTGTTTGTTAAATGGATGCCAATACTAATTCTACAGGTAAGCAAAAAGTGTGGTAACTTCAAATATATATTCTAAGTTATTACTTACTTGAAGCAGCAACATTAAAACATAGTTTGATACTTTTGGTAGTACTTATATTTCCTATTTCTTTTGACAACAGAAAAATACTTAATATGTAATGTGGATTAAGGTACTATCAGCAATAAAACTAATAACTTGTCTTTTTTTTTAACAGGCAATCAGCCTACGGATTGGCATGTTCAATCTCTGAATAGAAGCCTCTTGCGGTTACACAGCTTACAAAACCTTTTTTGAAATGGAGAAATTAAAGGATTCAGTTGCCTTTACTAAATATTTCTGCAGTCGCATCGACTTTGACAAGGAAATTAGGAGTGGATTCTTCACTACTCTGCCAATTCCTGAAATTCGAAGACCTGTTTTTGATGAAGTACTTCAGGAATTGAGAAATTAATACTAAGTGTTGAAAAAAATAAACATTTTTTTCAAGCATGAAATAAAATTCATTTAAAAAATGCTGCTTCAGTAATTTATTTATTATATATCTCTAAGAACAAAGTTTTGTAGTTTAAATGATAGTAAGTTTATTCCACTCGATGGTGTATGCACAAAGTCTGCACATTGTATTATAAAAGTCCTTTTCTCTTTTTTTTATTATTTCAATTTTTTTCATTCATTTCTAATAATACATTTTCATTTGTTGGAGCCGTGGGTATCCTAGTGGTTAGAGCATCGGACGCCAGACCAGAAGGCCTGGGTTCGATGCCCGATGCCACCAAATACTCCCCGAGTACAAGCGGTAAACGTGCTCATTAAATCTGTGGGTCCGAATGGTGTCGCCATCTATTGTGAGCAAAATCGTGCTGTCACCTTCATGGGCTCAAAGCTTAGGCTTATGACCAACGTATCTCTAGCCCGTTGCCATGATGAATTTCGTGAGCCTCGATCTGACTACGTCAGACAGGTGGCATAAGCAACAACAACATTTTCATTTGTAGTTTCCTTCCTACAAAATGTACAGTACAACCCGAATTTAACAAATCTATCGTTATCGAATATGTTATTCTTTAATTCGGTGTTAATCGTAATATCGGGATCCAAAAATATATGCAAAATTTTGCTCTGTCCCTTTGAAAGTAATATAAACACACTGGCCAATGAATTCGAAACATTTGAGATTTTAATTTGAATATATGGCAAGGATGAAGTATACAATTTTTTTTCTTGTGACGTGGGTTATGCGTGGTTAGAACGAGTGTATAATTATGGTGTAATAGTGTTTTCACAATGAATGAAGTACAATAGGAAAAACGACACATTTTTCACCCTTTTAAAAAGGCTTATTGTTAGTACCACGTTCAGTGGAAACCTCGATTTCGAAGACAGCATATCTCACTAGATACTCAATAGCAGTCATATTATGGTGTGGAAATTAGGTTGTGCCAACTCAGGGGTCTCGTTACTTGACCATGGCTCAAAAATACGAGGTCCGTCACCAAAAGCCCTCGAGTAGCAAAATACTGCGACGTCAATATTCACTCACTCAGTCAGAAGCCATGTCAAAGTGTCTCGAAAGTTGAAATCAGAATTCACAGTATTTCTCTAGAAGACGTAATTGCGGTTCGAGCACAGTTTTCCGAGAAAGTACTTGATGTTGTTTCTGATGAATTGTGCAGCAGAACTGGGACTTATACTGTGCTTCAACTGACACAAATCATCAACCAGATCCTAACAGATTTCAGCTCAATAAATACACATAGAAGTGCAAAGGATAGGAATGCACAGTCGGATGCATGTGAGAAAACCACTCATTTCTGCCCGAAATAAAAAATTCGTTTACAGTAGTATAGTGAATGAAGACACTACACATCTGAGCATTGGAAACGGGTAAAGTGGCCGAATGAATCATGTTACATCTAATTTTGCTCTAATGGAAAACATCGAATTTGGTAAGAACCCCACGACGCCATGAATTCATCTTGCCTTACTCGAACTGTGCAAGGACCTGTGAGAAGTGTTATGATATGGGGCTTGTTCTGCTGGCATGGAGTTGCTGAATTGGTGTTCCTTCAGGCTAAACCAAAAGCCATGAGTTACTTATATATACTGGCAAATGCAACCTCCAATGATGTATTTTTAACCTCTTGGCGAAAGATACTTAATGGTTGATAATGCAACTGTACATCGTGCCAGAAGTGTTCAAAATTAATTCACTGAAGATCAATCTAACTTCCAGCATCTTCCCTCGCCACCACATAGCCAGGAACTTAGCTCCATATAAAATATGTGGGATATGGTGGATGCAGGTATCCAAGAGCACTCTTCTTTTCCGTCAAACTAATCAGAGAAATTACCCGTGTAAAATAAAGTCCAAAAATATTGATCTTGGGTTTCTAATTCATTGACCAGCGAATCTAATAAGCATCCACAATAAAAATTTCTACGATTAGAAATCATACATTTTTTATTCAACTGCAAGGGATACTGCTGTGTGTGTGTGCATTGGATGAAATAAAAAAAAGAATTTCCTATCCTATTCAAAAATCCTGCGATAGGTTACACATGTGACTCATCTGCACCTGTAAAATCCAATGGTAAGCTGCATGTTTCCTCGTCGAAATTTGCTGCAAAAAAAATCTCTTTTCTGTTAAGGATATAAAAAATTAAACGCGTCATTCAGAAATCGCATATGATGTGTAACAACTGGCATGTTATCGTGGTGAATACGCAATAGTGACTTAAATCCTGAAAAAACTGACTCAGGTAGGATTGGAAATAATTTTCTATCGAATAATTATATCTTTAATGAAAATTTTATTTAATTAACACAAGGAGTGATGCAATTTTTTTATCAAAAATAATTATTCTTGTTCAATTTGGGGAAGAGTGGAAGCAATAGACTTATAACTAAAATATGACACATATACTTGTGATTTCAAAGTATTTAATAACCGTTGAAAAACAACGTCAATAACAATACCACTGTTAGTTGTCGAAACATTTCTATTTGTGTTCATTTCAAGCTTGAGTTCATTATTCAAAAAAACTATGAGAGGCTCAGATTTTGGTAAATTGAAGTTAACGTTAAAATCACCACTCAAAATCATGGGAAGCGAGTGACAGTTTTTTTAAAAGAGCAGAACCACCTTTTCGGCATATGGTAAAAAGTACAAAATGCAGGAAATCTTTAATATTTTGAACCGTTTGATTCGGAGAAATCTATACAACAACCGAAATCAGTGTCCTCAGATTCCATACACAACGAGGCCTGAGAATTTGACAATTGAGCATAAGAATCGCAAGTTTACCCTGGATGAAGACTTGATGGTATATGCGAAGTGGATTTAGAGTCAAAAAAATGAAATAGAGTCTTTTAATTTGAATCTTTTGAAATGCTAAATTTAACAATATAAAAAGGGCTCGCATCTTGATGGCTACTAGAATTGGACTCCAATGCGAGTGTAGTTGAGAGACACCACGAAGCGCGCTGATTGGTCAAATCAAATAGTGCGCGCTTCCCCGATTTCCTGTTACACATTTCCGTCCCTTTTCACGAAATCACTCTTACTAATATCCAGCAACCGAGAAGAAAGATGATACACATCAAAATGATGCGTCGTTAGAAAAGAAATCCAATTTGTTCTAATCCAAACTAATAAAAGTACTTTGTTGCAAAACGAAATTTTTAATTAAGAGGTATATTATTCTTTTAATAAGGGTTTTCTTTTCAGTTTAATCAGGGGGGGGGGAGGAAAAAGTTCTGCAAATTTTGAAATTCGTTAAATATGAGTTCATTAAATCATAATACTACTGACTGTATTTGCAATCTAAACTGTGTTTATAGCTAAAAGTGATTTTATCATTAGTCTTTTTTTTTACTTCTAGCTCCGAGAAATTTTGAATTGGGGTCTTGCTTTAAAATTTAAGTTAAATTTCGTTTATATAAAAAATAAAACTACTCTCATTTTGTGATAGTCTCATTAAATTGCTGCGTAAGAGTTGCACCAACTGCAGTAATATTTTGTAAATACGGATTTATTCCATGTGACTTAATTCAATATAAATATTCTTGTTAGATAATGATGTTAAAAAAATATTGCTATTTCTCGAGATATACTCTAAAATTTGACAGTTTGATGTAAGTTAAATTATCAATATTTGAGTTATTTATGTAATCATCTAAACACACCATGGCTTTAGCTTTCCTTTCTATCATCTAAGTTGATTTACTGACATACGAATAAGATATGGTTCTCTTAAAGCTTTCTAGGATATCAATGTAGCTATTTTTAATATTATTTTATGCTTACTCTTCCTTTATTTTAACTATCACAATTAGAAATAATATGGATGCATATTTTTTTGAATTTGCATTAGGAAAAAAAGTTAATCGTTAACTGTTGTTCCCTACTAGTAAGAATGAAATGTATTTATTTAATTTGGAAATGCTGTTAACTAAAGTATTTTGCATTTACTGTATGATTATAGTTTTATGATGGCAATCGTCTATATTTAAGTAATTTAAAAGATAAAAATCTAATCACACACTTCTTCACAAAATTAAATTAAGAATTAATTTCCTAAAACAGTGTTTCTGAAACTGCGGGGTGCGCCCCTCTAAGGGGGGTACGTGATAACTCTACGAGAGGGAATCGAGCATGTAGAAAAGTCGAAAGCAAAATATTATTTAAAAAAAGTATTATCTTACAAAAAGTAAACAAACAAAATACATTCTGGTATAATAAAAAATAAATATAAATTTACATTGATATAATCTAGTTATAATTGTATCAATACTGCCCAATGTATTTCATAATTAATTTGACATATCTAAGTTAAGAACAAGTTTAATAATTACCAATGACTTAATGGGCTTCTTCTTGTCACATATATAAACTTTTATACAAAAATTAACAATTTTTTTGATAATTTGTACAAATTATAATTTATCTCTTGACAGCCGATTAAAAGTTACGTGATTCGCTCCTTAATGCCACCGTTTTCCACGTAAGCGTGTGCTTAGAAGGGAGAATAAAGAGGAATAACTAAGTAAATCCTTCTCAAAAACTGTCAAGGTCATTTTATTGCATTCCAAAACCTACGGAATAATTTTATAGATAGCATTGCACAGAAAAGATCGTACTTTGGCGTATATAAACGTCCGAGGCAATTAACGATTCGGCCGAGAGATATGTTTTTTACACCGGTGGAACTTAAGAGCTTAAAGTAGTTTTGTAGCTATTGCGTCAAAGAATAGTATTAATGAATTCAATACATTTTTATTATATAGAGGGGGGGGGGGCACGATGAAGATTATGATTAAATATTGGGTTGCAATATTGAAAATTTAAGAGGCACTGTCCTAAAAGAATGCGTAATAATTTCTACACTCTCTTTACAATAATCAATTTAAAGTTTCTTTCAAGATCTTCAACATTATGTGTGTTTATATTTTAAATTTCATTGTTTAGTATGTACACTGTGATGGAATTTGGGAAACAATTTAAGCAGAAGGAATTTAGAATGAAATGTTCTTCCTATTATATGAAAGGTCAATATTTTTTTTAGCTTAGCATAGCCATTACCCAACCATATCATTGAGCATTTCATGATGTTGTAAGACTATGCACCATTTTAAGCTATAAACTTTTTATGACTAATCGTATCACAAAATGGGAATTTTTGTATGTTATGCACTATTAACCTCTCGCCGACCCCTAGGATGTAGATTTCTGTAAATCATTTGCTTAACGGGTTTGTAGCCAACAAAAGAAACATGCTTATCAAATTTCAAGTCGTTAGCTGTTCAAAACAGGATTTTTTTTTAAATCTCTACACCTCACTATGCCATCTCAAACCACCTTTGTTGTTGATTTCCCCCAAACCATTTTCAGCAGATCGCCATTCAATAAAAAAAACATGCCGGCCTAATATCTAGTACATCTGATAGTTCAGAAAGGGTAATTTTTATCTGTATTTCCTCTTAGCCGCTATTGGGAATGGATTCCTAAAAAACGCTTTTATAGCGAATCGCTACTGAACTAAAGGAACATGCTCACCGAATTCCAAGTATGTGGGTATAATATTTCCGGAGAGAGTGAGTGAGTCACTTTTTCGCTAAACATATACAAACGTTTATCAATTTAATTGGGATATCAAAGTGAAAAAATTTATTTGAATGAACAAAAACAATTAATATTCAACAAATAAAAACATTTCGATATTAACTAAGAAACATTATAACATTTCTAAGCTGCATTTATTAAACTTTTCCTTGACAATTTCCGTAAAATTTGGTGCATAACGTGTACTTTTAAGACCAAAATTAAGATAGAAATTTTACGGGTGCCTGTTATGAAAATGATTGCTTTAAAAGGAAAATAAAAGGAGATGAGCATTAAGAAAAATAGACTTCTATATAGATCGAAATATTGCTTATTTTAAGGATATGACATTCTTTGTGATCCTAAATAGGTGTTATTCTGGAAGTATACTACTTTTTCTAAGGCCTGGGATTACACATCGAATATTGACTTAAGGGGACAGGTACGATTTAAACAAAAAAATTTAATTTAAGGATTTTCAAAAAATTTTTAATTGCCTCCTATATGTGTATACTATGTAAAACAGATTTTGTGCTCAAAATTTGATAAAAAGCTTGCCATTTAGTTTTTTAAGGAAAAGACTTTAAATTTGTGAAGTGATTTTAAAATGCTACTTCTCCTACAAAAGTTTACATACATGCATGAAATTTGATTAACAAGTGCTTCAAACTATGCATAAAAAAAGTTGGTATGAGTTTTGCGATAACGTGATTGATATTTGTACAATACTTCTTTTTATGAATGCCTATTGAAAAATCCTTAAAAAAATGTACAAATTCTGAGTTCAATTATTTTTTAAAAAATAAGTATTGGTTGGATTCAAAAATGCACACTAACTTTTGTTACATGTACTATTAGTAATATGTAAAAAAAATCAAAGCATTAGGCACAATAGAAAAAAAGGTTTAGCATTTTAACTGAATACAAACTTGTTATTTTATCTTTCTCCGAGTAAGTAAGTTTAAAGTTTTGATTTGGCACAGGGATGTGAATAAAAACGAACGCAAAAGCTATCACAATTCTGCGTTTTTTAAGTTTAGAGCTTTCAAATTTTGTCAGGCTATAGAAAAGTATATAAAGAATAATTTAAGTTAAAAAATATTTTGATTTTTGACCGATTTTTGTCAATTGAATCGTACTATGTCCTCTTAAAAACATAAGAGCACTACATACGTACATTTAAGGTTTATTCGTAAAAAAGGGGGGTGCGCGCGATGTGACGAATATACATCAAAACTAAAAAATGTAACTTGAAAGTATAGATGCGCGTTATACTCCGGAATTTTTCCTTAGCATTTAATTCTCGTATTTCTTTCATTGAGCTGTAGAAAAATTATAGTATACCAGTGATTATCAAACTGTGGAGCATGCACCTAGGGAGACGTGTTCCTATGGGGGGGGATACATAAGCATAACAAAAAGTCGAAAATAAAGGATTTTCTTTAAAATTATCATTTTAAAAAATGTATTTAAAAAATATATTATTTAAGTTGCTTATATAAAATATCTATTATTTAAAAGTAATTTATTTAAAATATCTATTATATTTAAAACTAATTTACTTAAAATATCTATTATTCAAAAATTATTTATTTAAAATATCTATGATTTAGAAGTAATATACACAACATTTAATAATTATCTTGACGATTTGTACGGTGTATAATTTAGGTCGTATTGTAGTCTTAGCGTTAAAGTACATTATTATTGCATTCAATACATTGTTATTGTATGAGGGAATGAAAATTATGATTGAAAATTGTGTCGCAAATACTGGAAATTCGAGAAACACTGTAGAGTACCCATAACTATAATAATGGATTCACTCCTATAATTTTAATAGTACTTAAATTATATATTATATATATTATTACATTCATTCGTGTTTTATGATTTACACTAAGTGAAAATTAGACTAGTACTATGTTTTAGTATAATGACATCACGAGAAATCAGCCTAAACTGAATATTTTAATATACGCATTTTTTCATTAATCATTTGTAGAAAATAAATAGTTTTCAGAATTCGTAAGCGAGCTATTGGGATGAGAGAGAGATACAGATGTCATCATAGTAATTACTCCTTGATTTCAAATTCCCGCAGTTACTTTTTCTCTGTTAAATCACAGCAAAGAAGAATGAAAGGAGTATTTTCCTGATAAGTGTGTATATATTTAAGTAAGCTCTCTTTTATGTAACTGATATGACATACATCTGTCACAGTCTCAGAGATTACTTCTGATTAGACATGTGCCAATATTTTTTACTGCGACAGCATATAAAAGCCTTTACTTTGAATGACATTTTACTGCGATTTGTTAAAAAGGTGTTTCTCCCAAGTAATTTTCTTGGGGATTACAGCAAGAAATATTCCTACAGATTCAAGATGATTGCGGCATTTTTAATAGCTGTTGTCCTTTTTCAAGGTAAGGGGAATTGTTTGACTTTATATATTCAATTAGTATATTTTTATATTCATATGTATCATATGTTCTGGTGTTTATATGTTCACTTTTAACACAAAATATGTGATAAAAATTTACGGGTACGTGTTACTCGCTGTGTATAAAAATGATAGCTTTAAAATATAATGAGCAGAAGAGCATTAAAATATAATTAAATCTTAAGTATATGCAAAAAAATTAATATAGTTTAAAACGAAATTAAGAAGATACATTTATAATATTTTGAGTTATCAGGCATACCTTGCTACATTTTGAATCATTTAAAAAGACAATTTGTCGTAGATTAAAGACCCACCTCTGTTTTTTTTTAATTACATAGTTTATTGTAGCTTGGTAATAGATTTTTTGTACAGCCGAAAAAATTGTACTCTCCAATGGGATTTTTAAAGAAAAAGAGCTAATGTTTTGAACAAAATTATTCATCTTATCCAAGTCAAAATACCTTAAATTCTAACAAAAGAACACATGTATCCAGGTATATTTATTTAAAAAAATTATATATGATGGAATACTTTACATATATTTATAGAGCATACCGAATCGTGAAAATTAAACATTCGATTACATTGCCAATTACACAGTAAGGTCTTCATAAAAATAATGGTATTTTATTTGAAAATGGAAACATAATAATCTAAAAATTAATACCCAGGTTTAAATTAGAACTCTGTTTTATGTTTTAAATTAATGGTTCTTAAGTACTATTAAAACATTACAATAAAATATGAAAATATATATTTTTAGAGGTAGACACAAAAGAGGTTAATAATAATTTCAGTAATTTTTAAATAAATTCATAATACACAGATATATTATTTGATGTAGAATAAATATGTAAGACGATGAGTAATGTTTATAGTGTCGTAATTTGTAACAAAATCCTTTAGGCTGCGTAACATGGAATGCGTGACGATAAACATATCATGATTTAATATTCCTCATTTCGGCATGATTTAAATAGGGACCGTGAAATTCCAGCTCCTACATCCATCTTGACCGAGACTCAAAATTAAAAATTCATATTGAAGCACAGCTTTAATTTTTCAATTGAATATTATATGATTTGGATAAATATAAATGATACAAATGATATAAAGTAAATTAAAATTGTCATCTCTTACGTTTCCTCACTGACAAATAATTAGAATTATTAATGTAATGTACTAAATGCGTTCTTTTCCTACATACATCAACAAGACATTATAAATTAATTATTAATGGAAAAATTCTAAGAATTCAGAATATCTTTCGTACTTTATGAAATGATTTTGAATATTCACTTGTACTTATAAATGTTGTATTTTTGTTGCAATTTGCTTCAATCCGATAGCCATGTTTCTGACAGTAGCTCTAGTTCGAATTTTCCATGAAAGTAAACTTTTTCTTTCTACTGTCATGTCAATTTTACTCCATTCCTTTTCAACCATTTTCCAAAGTTCTTCTTGGATGTCATTTATCCATGATTCTTTCTTAGTTAAATAAGTGCCAGTTGACTTCGACTTGTGATTAGAGGCTTTGTCCATATGAAGCTCAGATTTATCAATACCTTTACATGTAAGGCTGGAATTTCTTCTTCAAAAACTGGTTCTAAAGTATTCTGTTGATAGTAGAGGGAGTTAATTTTGGCTTTACTTGAGACTTTTTTATTTTTAATTTGCCTGTTATAGCAAAAAATCTTGCAACTACCATGAATCTCTTTGGGAACTTTTCAGAACACGACGAAGCCATTTCGTACGGTCATTCCCGTCAGTTGAGCAATAAAAATTGATCTTTTATTTTATTCATTTAAATATACCCATCCCTCAAGAGTATTACTCAAATTTCCATTCTCAGCAGCTAGGTGTTTTTGACATAATTTTCTACAATTTGTTTTTCTTTCAGCAATATGTTTTGGCAAAGGAAAATGAACTTTAGGTTTAAACATCTTTTTGAACTTTAAATCTTTATGAATGAGTTTACTTACATTTGCTGGAAGATATTTCTAGTTTCTATGTGGGGAATCTTAAAGTCGGCAGATTTATCAGATATTTTACTTTCTTGATAGTTGCCAGCGTTCTGTCTTAGAATAAGGTTTAGTGGTCATGTTTTCTTTTTTTTATCAGCTCTTCTATCAGCTCTTTCTTTCAAACATAATATATTATGAATACTTTTTTTCATGCAACAACCAAAAACTTTACTCCGATTTGTAAATTGTTCATACGAATATGTTTCCTCATAAGGTGCAGTTAAATAAACTTCAAGCCAACTAATCATCCATTTTATACCCCATTTTCAGAATAATATTTTATTTTTTTTACATTTCAATAAAAGAGAAACATTAGCAAACGATTATTCTGAAGTTAGAAAGTTTTATCTCAAATGAGAAAATAAGTTAGAAAATTATTTCCATAAAGTGCTAATATGACCTGTATTTGATGAAATCATTGATTCAAATTATTAGTTATTAAGGTATTCTATTAACTTAGAAAGAGTTTGCGTTTATTTAGCCATGAAAACTACAGAACTCTTATTTTAAGAAGGTATACATCAAAGGTTCCAAAAGTAATTCCTACGGCCCCCTGAGAAACGACTGCGTATGGAGTTCGTGGTAAATTGAAGCTAATTTTCGGGGTCAGTGGAAGGTTTGGAATAAAATAAAGTATTGCTTACCCTATTGCATTTTTATGAACTTTAAAATAAATGTTTTTTACATCGTTTTAAATTTTAGAATAACATATTATAGAAATGTACATAAAATACAAGTATTTACTAGTGTTTCACAGTGGAAGTCGGGTTAATCATGATTTAACCCTTCTACTTCTGGTTAAACAGGAACGGAATCTCGCTGCTACGTGCAATGTCTGAAACCTGGCAAAATAAGAGTCCTGCATCAAGCCAGCGTTTAGTTTGTTTTGTGCGTGATCCTGATGTGTGAAGGGAATGCAGCAAATTTTCCGCAGTTTTGGTCTGAAAGCAGTATTATTCTATGAATTGTTATAAATATATCTATCTCACTGGTTCATCCATCTCATTGAAAAGAGTGGGTTTCTTAATTTTAAGGCAAAAGTTATCATTTGAAAAATTTCTAGTTTATATATCATAATGTTTTATTTAATATTTATTAATGCTTCGATATTTACCAATCAGGGCATCAAAACTAAATTTGTAATTTTTCTATTATGAATTAAAAATAGTTATTTGACTAGGGGGTCATTGTCAAGTTTTGAGTCAAAAGGGGTTCATTGGCATATTGAGTTTGGGAAACACTGGTATACATAAACGTCTTTAGAATAGAGACAGAACTCTGATTGACATTGTTTGGTATAGTCTATACCCGGGATGGGCATTAAGTCGATCGTGATCGACCGGTGGACCTTTAAGTCATTTTGGGATGACCGTCTTACTAAGAAACGCTTACTAAAAGAATATATTTATGGAACACTGATACGAGCTAGATTTTAGCATGCTCTTTTCACAATCGGTACGACTATGTTTACAGGCAAATCATTGATAAATATGTAGATGACACGTGTTTCTTCTTTGGAAGCGAGCGAAGACCCTTAACATGTTCAATGCCACTGTAGTGGAAAATTCCCAACTCGCCGACTGAAGAGCAGAATAAATGTTGATGATCAGCTCTTCTTGCGATTCCACGAAATAGGGTTCTTGTGTTGACGTCATGTCTCGTGATGGTACTGGACTCGAAAGCGAATAGAGTTTGCAGCCCGGAATCCGGGATTAAATAACTATTCCCAGATTTAATTTTTTTTTGTCTGAATTAGAATTGAATTTTTTTTCCAAGTATTGTGAATTTGGTATTACATTTAATGTATCTTATTTACTTTTTTTGTACTGTATGTATTTAATTTAAGTTTCCTTACGTGTTGAATCTTGAGGGGTTCGAGATGGGTGTCTATGTTAAACCGTGATATTTGATATGTTTTCTCTTATTTTCTTCTGTAACTTTCTCCCCATCGCAAGTGGGGTCAGAGAACGGTTATTTCTTCCACCCTCCCAGGATGTCCGGTGTCAACTAACTTGGACAGAGGCAATTAGAATTTTTGGAAAATATCTAGAAGGGTTTCAGCTCCGGGGGATCAGGGTGTTTTTTCCAATCCTGATATCCTGGGATTAAAATAACTAATACTGGGATTTAATTTTTGTCTAAGTTATAGTTAAAAAAAATTTTCTCATAAAAAATTTTTAAGTATTTAATTGTTCAAAAATTTATATTTCGTTTATGAAATATGTACGTAGAATTTTTTTGTGCAATTAGAAAAGCTATAGGTAAAAAAAATATATGCACAGCTCTCATTTCTCGTATGGGAGAACGTCGCACAGATCTAAGGGGCTCACTGCAATGCTTACACAATAATAAAAGCAAGATCTCAAGAATAGATTTTATCACATTTCCTTCTTCAATTAAATGCCTTTAATTAATAGCGGACATGCTTGAAAGACTTGAGACACATCAAATCCCATTGCATTACTAATAGTTCATGCAACTGGATCTTCAATTTCAAATGAGATAACACTTGAAATTTATTCACTTTCTGATTCAATACCTCGTTCAATTTATGCATACAAAAACCAATAAGTGTAGCAGAAGAACTAAGTAAAGTTATCAAAGAGGTACATGCACCAATGCAGTCTATTAGATTTGAGACACTGTCAATAAAAATTCAAAAAGGAATGACTCTTTTTTCGAAATGGAGGAAGACGTGGTGACTACCTTAAAAGAACGCACTCCTATTTAGTGACGATAATACCTACTAGTAAGGAATCGGAACATGCATTTTCTTCGGCAGGACAATTTGTAACAAAAAAAAAACCGTTTCAACGATAAAACGCTGGACGAGCTGTGTTTTTATTAGCTTATTTACAAAAACACAAGAAATGAAGAAAGGTTTTTTTTTTAAATTTCATTATATACTATTTTTATTTGTTTTTATGAACTAAATTTTTTATTTTCTTCATTAAAAT
The DNA here is from genome assembly GCA_019973975.1 of Trichonephila clavata. Lineage (NCBI taxonomy): Eukaryota > Metazoa > Arthropoda > Arachnida > Araneae > Nephilidae > Trichonephila > Trichonephila clavata. Next base: position 8,132 of record BMAO01012668.1, on the reverse strand, counting down.
AATATTAAATTAATTTTTAATTATATGTTAAATTTTATTATCCAATTTCAACTATGCTAATATGTAAATATTTTTAATAAATAGCTCAATCCTAATCCCGGGACCAATCCCGGGATTTGGATAATGTAATCCCGAAATCCCGGGATTGAAAATATGACACGGGATTGCAAACCCTAGAAGCGAACAAATTAAGTACATATATCGGTTTGAGTTTCATCGATCGACTTATCTTCTCTACTCGATGCATTGAATATGTCTGAGTCCCACGGTCCAGTATTCCTCATAATTTTTCAAACATTCAAACTGATAATTATTTGTTACTTGAGTTTTTGTAGTAAAAATAGTATTTTGTCATATATTGCCATGTTTTTATTTACTCGCTTTCTTCTCAGTCCGGGTAGAATTTTGTTGCTACTTTCAACTAACTTCCCGATGAGCTAGACTTGAAGTTTAGACCATAGCTCAGAAGTGGATGACAATGCATGAAAATGTGAAAACAGAAGTTCTAGTCTCGAGCGCGGAGTCGGGCCCAGTTTTTAACAAAGGGTCCCGTAACTCCGGAACTTACACGATTTTTCACAAAGACCACCTGTCAATAGCACGGGCCGAGTTGCGTGTACGTATTCAATTTCGTGGCTCTGGGTTCAAGGAGGAGCCCCCTGGTTACCATGTTTTTTTAAGTCACTTTCTTGTATGTCTGTCTGGGTGGAATTTTGTAATTGATTTTAAATTAACTTCCCGATGAGGTAGATACTTGAAATTTGGACTATAGCTCAGAAGTGGCTGACAATGTATGAAAATGGTTATAAAAACATGATAAACATACAAAAAATTTTATTAAGAAGATTAAAAGAGGAGTACAATGTCGAAAACGAGTGCTAAAAACATAAAACTTTAATACAGAAGGACCACACCTACGCTACTGATCGGACAGCAACATCTTAAAAACATTAGAAAGTCCACCCACCCCTGGTCTATAAGAATTGGTGTTGTACTGAGTATAAACATTTTTAAGACATAAAACTAATTTACTTCTTATAAAAAGTATTTCCTTCATTTCTCTTAGGAAATGAAGTAAAAGCTACGGGAGACAACTGTGGTGATGACCGACTGACAAAGTGCGAAAAATTATATCGTACGTCAGACATTAATAAATTAGGTCCTTTTCCAACTGAAGAAGGTCTTGACAGAACGTGCCCGTAAGTATCATTTTTTCCTAGAAAATACCGCTTCTGCACTGATTATACTAAATTGCCATAGAATAAAATTTTTAATGGTAGAATTTCTAAGAATTGAATAGAAAAAAGGACGAATTTAAGAAATTTAATCGTTTTGAACAGTGTTTGGTATCACAGGAAACGAATCATCAGAAAAAAATAAATTTTTAATTTACAAATACCACACACACTACAACTAGCAACTGTGCAATTAGTACACGTGCTCTCCAATACAGATTGATTTAAAAGTAATGTGACCAATTTCAGGACATCATAAATTTTTATGTATTAAGTTAATTGCATGAAATTTTCACAATGTGGTTTCCTTTAGCATTGTACACTTTACGTAAGCCTTAAGCTCACGCAAAAAAGTTGATTTGATATTTTTTGGAGGTATTTTTCTTTCTCTTTGATTGCTCTTTGAAGCCCTTGATATATTATTACTGCATGTCTATTTATTAGTTTTTTATGTATCCCTATAAATATAATTGCTAAAAGCACCATCAGGGGATGTGGTAGCCATTTCTGAGGAGAAAGATTTTTTTTTTTTTATCTTTCAACCATTTTATATTTTATTATGCAGAAACAAAGTTTTCTTTGAATATAAAGACGCTTAATTTCTTTCATTATGTGTTTCGAAACTTAATTCTGATAGTATTTAGCATCAATTTTAACCTTTGGGTCAACAAAAAGTGGATTTGTTAACCCAAATTTTCGAAGGTGATACCTGTAGTTTCAATGCTAAAGTAATTTAAAGTGCAAACTGTGCAACGGCAGCCGTAATAACTAGCGAAAACACTTCTAATTTCACTCTTTCTCTAACCAGAGAGGAGTTGGGAGTGTTTCTTGACGTCGCATTATAGAGCTGCATGAGGAAAATTGACGAAAGACCTCGTCATTTTGAACCATGGTCAAGTGACGAAGATGACACCTGAGCTGGCACCCCCTCTCCCAACTACCACACCCCACCCCGGGATGACGTTTGAGCTCTCGACAGATTTAACGTACATCGCGCCCCTACACGGCGGGTCTTTAGTGGTACTGGGCTCGAACTCATGACATGCTTGTCATGATCCAATAACTATACCTCTTGGCTACTGCGGCCACTTTTCTTTCTGAGAGAATTCAACTTAAAATTACGAGGCCCATAGCCAATATCCCTAGTTTCCCTTAAAATGCGACGGGAATTAACACTTACTCTCTTTATTTTTTAGTTAGAGTGAGTGAATTAATATTAACGTCCCACAATTTATCTACTCGAGAGCTATTGGTAACGGATCTTGTAATTTTGAACCATGACCAAGTGACGAAGACGACACTTGAGCTGGCACATCCTCTCTTAATTTCCACACACCACCAACAAGAGGACGGTTAGGTTTCGACAAATTTAACGTACATCGGCTCCCTTTGCACGGCAAAATTTCAGCAGCATTCGGCTCGAGTTTACGATACACTAGCCACAAATCCATTACCTTGTTGACTAAGCTACCGTGCCAATATAGGTGTGGAACATATGCTGTCAAACGAATGTCTTTCACAATGGTATGTTTTCTAAATTCCTTGTAGTTTTGATACATTGAGTGGAATGTGATTTTGGGGTATTATAACATTCAAACTCTCATAGATTATATTGTAAATAATGATGCACACACAGACACGATATTTTTTTTAAAAAATTAATATTGAAACAAGAAATATAAAAAAATAAATAAGTCAATTCTTACTTAGGTCAACAAAGACAAATTTTATTTTAGTTACTTTTTATTAAATTATTTCAATTAATATGAATATGTCTATTTTCATGAGAGAATCACAATATTAATTTGCAAAAAAAAGCGATTTTTTTTTCACACACCCAATTTTCATTTTCCTTCTAATATATAATGTTGGGCAATTATTTTTATTTGTTACCATTTATTTCTTAATGAAATTTCATTATTTTAATAAAATGATATAGTGAAAAGAAATCACATTCTTAGAAAATAGGCCATTCCAGTTGGAATTCGAACCCACGACCTTTGGAGTAGGAGTCGAACGCCCTATCCATTGCGCTACAGGGACAAAACAAGTGATTTTCCTTTTTTATATATGGTGTTAGAGCAGTGGTGGGCAAACTTTTTTTAATGGGGGACCACAAAGATTAAGAAATTCTAGAGGAGGGCCAGAATTATAGAAAAAATGCATTTTGTGTTAAAAAAAGCTTTTAATCATAATGTTATAAAAACATTACACACAAATGTAACAAATTACTATTTACCTTTAATAATATTTATTTCAACTTTTATTTGAAGGCCCTGACATGTTAGACGTGGGAGACATATGGAATTGTTTTTGATTTTCTTTAATATTTCCGAAAGCAGGTTCCGGCTGTGACGAAGCAACTTTCAGCAGTGCGAAAAGGTGTTCATCAGTCTCAATCGGTTTCTGATTTCCAAGTCCACTCTTCTTTAAACAAACGGTACTCGGAATCGACTTTTCTTTTTTTATACTCCATTATCTTAAAATTGGTGTTTTTTCCCCAAAAATTTATGAATGTAAAGCGTTACGCGGACAAGCAAGAACAAGAGACAAAATAAACGTAAAACGTGCGGATCGGTCAGTGACAGCTGGCGACTGAGTTCACTTGCCCGCGCTTCTCATTTAACCACGCTTTGCACACTGTATTATGCAACACATGAACTACGCAGCTAGTTTAGCTTCTTCTGTAGGCTGTGCATCTATTATTCTACTAAAATCCACTTTAAACTTCTCGACCGTCAAAACGTAATTGTAGCGGACCATGTACTATCCATGTCGATAAACCCTCGGCGGGCCGGATTAAATACTTTCGGGCGCCGGAGTTGGCCCGCGGGCCGTACTTTGCCCATCACCGTGTAAGACTATTATTTTTGCGTGTTACTATTTATTCATTAATTAAAAAAACAATGAATGAATTTTCGAAAAAACTCCACTAACATTAAGTGTCATCCACTACAAGTAAAAAAAATGTATTTGAAATTGAATGGATGAATAAATGTATTTTATAAAGGGTTGTAAATTTGAACAAAATATATACATATATATATATATATATAGGGAGAGTGTGAACTAATATTAAGGATTGGGAAAATGACTTAAAAAGAAATTAGGAATAGAAATGAAACAATAATAATAATAATACAAAATCACAGTTTATGAAGAAAGAGTTCAATTGAACTATATATTGATATCTAAATCCAAACTAGTTGGTTGATACGTTGCAAAATGAATTGCATTACAAATATTTTATTCTAAAATGTATTTTATAATGACATACTATTATTGAAGTTGCATTTCATTTTTCCTAATTTTCAGAGATTTACTGAAATTGGCGAAGTGCTTTGAAGACTTTTCTAATGATTGCAAGGATAAGAAGGGAGATATGTTTGGCGTTTACACATTCGATGTAAAATTTATGCGAGAGCTCTGCAACAAGAAATCTTCAATTCGCTATCGTAAGTAGTATTTATCTTTGTATAAAAATTTATGCAACGGTGCATAAAAAGTTGAATTAATTACAGTAATATCTATAACTAACGCGATAATTGGGACTGTGAGTGATAAACACGTAAGGCGAATTCGCTTCTTGAGTTATAATTTCGGATATAAATAAATATATTTCAATATTATTTTTAATTTAGCCGGAGACAAAAAAAAAAAATTTTAAAAAAATGTTCAATAATTTTTTTATTTTTATTTATTTTTAAAACTCTAACACCAAAGTTATATGATGTAGAATGTTTCATAAAATCTTACAAGTATTCTGCCGGCTCAAAAATGTTTTTTCTCCCTCAAAATGTTTTTGTAAAATGCTAATAATGTTTTTATTTCCTGTTTTGTTGAAAAAATACGGTCTTCCTTGTACTATAGTGCTTCTCAAACTGTGGGGAGGGATTTGGGAGGCATGATATACCTACGTGGGGGGTGCGAGCATATCGGACAGTCAAAAATAAAAGATTATTTAAAAATATCTTTAATTTAATGAAATGAAGCAAAACAAAATACATTCTGACGTAATGAAAAAAATAAAATACACACTTACACTGTGATTCTAAAAATACATATTCCAAAATTCTAAATTACTTTTACACTTAGATAATATACTTATAAATGTATCAGCTGTGCACAATGTATTTGATAATCAATTTAACAATGCTAAGTTGGGGCAATTTTAATAATTGTCAGTAACCATGTATGTATGAGCCCATAGGTTTGTCATACATTAACTTATATACATGTTTTGTCATACACATAAACTTATATACATAGGTTTGTCATACATAAACTTATATACAAAATTTAATGATAATTTGTAGGGTTTATAATTAAAGTCGTATTTCAGCTTTAGTCAATGTATATTATTATTGAATTCAATACATTGCCCTGGTATAGAAGGGGGGAGGCGATGAAAATTATGATTGAAAATTGGTCGCCGATGTTGAAAGTTTGAGAAGCACTGTTGTATCATGTCTTTTTTTTTAATTAGTAACCCTTTTTCAATAAGTTTGATACCTGTCAAATTACCAAACTTCATTCCATCTTCTGAATGAACTGGTTTTAGAGACTCATGCTCTTCAAAGTCCTGTGCTCTTACTCATGCATTTCTATGATTTCATCGTCATCTCCTGATTGTGGGAATCCAGCAGTTCTTGAAAGTCATTACTATCCACTTCTGAAATTATTTTCCTGGAAATATCGACAACTTCTTCAATCAAATTACAAATTTCATCAGCTCTGGCAATAATTTTGCCTGAGTTTTAATGATGGAGAAAAAAGACGAATTGTGACGAGATTTGAAAATTGCATGACTCCGAATTTCCGTAAGTGGAGGTATCAATGTATATTAAACATATAACTGCATTCTAAGGAGTAATGTGTAATATTTGAATATCTTAATATATTTCTAGGTTGGACAAGTAGGAGAATGAAATAAACTCCCGGAAAGTCTTTGCTTTAAAGTTGGCTATATTTTCAAATTTCAAGAGAACATATCTGAGTATTACTCGGATAAATTTGCGTTAAATTATTTTTAAGGAAGCTAATATTTCTACAATCACCGCTCAATTTGAGTCTGTTTTCGTAAATCTATGCAGGATATTGCCGAAATCAACAGACAAATTCAGAGGGGTGATAATAGTGAGCCTGTGGATGACAAATGATGTTTAGTTAGTGAAACTCACTTTAATAAAAATGTTAGAACCTACAGACTTTAAATTCGGCAAGTATGTGCTTTTCAAGGCCTAGAGATCCACAAAAAAGAAAAGGGTTTTTCGAAAATCGACTCCAAAGGGAGGTTGCATGAGCTTAAGAGGCATTTTAGATACATATTCCCGTTTCTGAACTATTAGAACTACTATAAACTCTTGAAATATTGGCAGGCATGTTCCTTTCATGCTGTAGAGATCCGCTACAAAAGAAGTTTTGAGAAATCAAATCTAGGGGTTTGCAAGGGATTAAGGGCATTATAGATAACATTCCCTTTTTTAACTATTAGTCCTACAGACTTGAAATTCGTAAGTGTTTCTTTTGTTGAGAGGAATTCTCTTAAGAATTAGTTTTTAAAAATATACTCTAATGGGGAATTTTACTGGGACGTATAAAAAAAAATTGCATTTTCAAAGTACTAGACTTGCAATAATGGCATTTGATATGCAGTTTCTATTGTTGACTTTTACGAAAATCTACTCTCAAGAGGGGACGGGGTACGGGTCATATTAACAAAAATATTTTATTTTTGATCTTTTACATTTTAAATAGAGTTCCACTAAAAAATGGGTTTTGTGGAAATCCACTTTGTGAGAACGGTACGGGTGCAAAAGATAATTCTACTTCAATTTAAAAATTCAAGTCCTCTTTTTTTTAAATCAAGAACTATAAGAATGTTGTTCAGTACAATTGAGCACCTAATGCTACGTCTTAGATATCATTAATTTTAAACGGTATATATCATACGGCATCGAGAAATACCGACCGAAGAAGGTGAGTATTAATGTAAGCTAAATTAACAAAAATTGATTAAACTCGATTAATAAAAAATCTCTAATTAATTATAGCTTATACTAGAGCTTTTTTTATTTTTTGCAATATAGTATGTAAGCAAAAATACGTGGTGCACATTCTTGTATATAAAAATTTATTCATCCAACATATCTTTATACTCATGTATAAGAAATTTGGATCTTAGACAATGTTCTATTCTGAATCTTTCAAATTTGTATATTCTTGACAATAAGAAATGTTTTTGTCTAGGAATGTATTTAAGCCCATGTTTATATTAATGCATGAGCTCGCTTTAATATTTAAGCTCAAATATTGTCTTTTTGTTAATTCCAAGGCAGCAGTTACGACCTCAATAATTCGGAACCACTGTAAAGAAAGATTTGATGAGATCTGCTGAAAAAAATAGATAAATTGTTGAATTTAAAGAGCATCATTGCAATGTAGTTGATCACGTCATTGCGGATGTATGGAAATGAAAGGGCAGATTTGCTGACCAAGAGTGGCTTCAATTGAGGCAACCAGACTCTTCTGCGTCGTTGCGGCATATAAAGCAATTTATATCCTGGGCCATTTTGATCGAAATGTTCCAACCTATATATTGCCAAGCTTCAGGGAAAAAATGGATTTTCTTTCTGAAGACGTCGAAAAGAATTTCTGGTTCCTTACGTGGACAGTCTCAGCGTGGCCTTTTTAAACTTGCTCCCGTAAAGACTTTTGCAGGATTGCCTGTATAGAATGGAAATGTGCCAGATTAAAATTCTTGCCCCCTTCATAGCCTTGGCGCACCTATATTGAGGATACTTCACTATATACCTGTGGTTTTGAGCTGCATTTATTTGAATGCTGTTGGCTGTGCCTTTGTTTACTATTCTTATCGTTCTACATTGTATTGGACTG
>BMAO01012667.1:24554-106516 GCA_019973975.1 Trichonephila clavata | reverse complement strand
GTGACTGTCTTACAGCCTCTGGAAAGTGTATACTCCTTTAAGAATCATCCTACATAACGGAATATTAGATTTTTAACTATATCCCACTTGCATACTCATAGTGTTCAAACTTTCAAAGTCACGAATCTAGGGACATTATATTCATTACACTTCCACATCATGTAAAATAAAACAATGAACACATGTTATATGTACTTATTTATTATGTTTACTATGTAGTTTATTTTAAGTATCCTGTTTAATATTTTAGGTATGGAATTTGTTGAATTTACCGTAAAATCCGGCGTATAACGCGCACTTTTAACACAAGAAACAGGATTGCAATTTACGGGTGCTCGCTATACACCGGGTATGAAGATGAAAGCTTTAAAAAATAGAAAAAGAGATGAGCATAGAAAAAATAAAACTTAAACATATATTGAAATACTTTTTATTTAAAGGAAATGACAGTGCTTATAAAATTTAAATGTTGTAGTTTTAGAAGTATATTATTTTTTTCTCTGAGGTTTGGAAAAATGCCTCGAATAAATGACTTCAAAACATAAAAGTATTGCGCACGTATATATGTCAGGTGTCTTCGTCCAAAAAGGGGTGCGCGTTATACGGCGAATATACTGATCAATTAAAAATTGCAACTTGAAATTATAGGTGCGCGATGTTCCGCGGTGCTCTTTTTACGCCAGAAAAATTTTACGGTAATTATTTTCAAACTTTTTAACGTGTACTTTATTTGTGATTTGATTAACAGGATTCGAAGTATCTTCCTATGCTGAATCTAAAGCTTACTTTCTAAAGCTTACAAAACATCCTATAAACAGACGGAAAGCAATTCACTCATTCTCTAATCGCGAAATCTTCCAAACTATTAGACCAACAGTTGTTGAATTTGATAACCAATTTTCTTTTGTTGAGAAGAGTTCCACTAAAAAAACGGTTTTTTTTTAAACACAACTCCCAAGAAAGATTTCTGTACTATTATAGACAAAAGTTCCCGAATTGTTTACTATTATATCTACAGACTTGTAATCTGACTTGCATGATTATTTTGTTGATTAGAAATCCACTATGATCAGATTTTTGGAAATCGACTCACAAAGCTAGGGAGAGAGGAGATTGAGCGAGTCTTAACAGACAAAAATTTCCTTTCTTTGAGCTATTAGACATACAAGTGTGAATTTTTTTAGGTATGTTTCTTTGGTCCAGTAGAGATCCACATAGAACCGGTTTTACAGAAAACGACTGTAAGAGAAGCGTAAATGACTATATAAAAATTTACTGAAAGATGAAACTAGGAAATACCAGGTAACTTAATTTTATTTATTTTTATATGTTTGCTATTTTACCTATTTGCTGAAGCATTCTTTGCTTTGTGTTTCATTTGAAATGTATTTAAAAGTATTCAAGATATTTTGATCCCATTTTTTTATATTTTTCTATCTCGATTAGTATAGTTTTAACCCAGTGTAAAGTACTGGTGTGTATGCCAGTATAACCAGGTATAACAGTGCGTATATAATGTTTCATCGCATCTGCGTCTGTTTGTGCGTGTGTAATGATTCATCACATTCTTAGCAACTAGTGGTTGGACATTTTAATCATCAATCATTCTTATATATCCATGAGGCTTATGGGAAACTTTGTGGTTGATGCAGAGATCATTAAAGTGTCCAAGACTTGATTTCTGACCCGCCTCAGGTGTCGACTCCACAAAAAATGCACTTTTAACAAGGTACACATTTATTCGTGAGCCGTCATAAAAAAAAAGCAAACCGACGAAAGAAAAGGGAGAAAAAGTACTTGCTTCAGGAGAAAGCTTTTAAAAGTTGGAAACATTAATCATGGTCCGTTGCTTACGTCACGGTACGGCTATCACGTGAAGAGTGACGTCACACTGAAAGACTTAGCTGCCATCTTAAGTGATATATGTTTTGTCGGGATTTTTTTTTCTGTGGCAACCTTTTTTTCCTTCAGAACTTTTAAAAGACCGCAGACCAATATTATGGTGTTTTCAGTCAACATTATTACTCTCAGTGGGAGGAGGGTAGGGAAAGAGGGAGCGATAAGACCAATGAAATAAAAGAAGACATTCTTTTTTTTTTATTTGTACTCTTGGATTTTTCAACGTACTTTTCTGTGAACGGTTTTTTTCTCAGACTTGTAAAGAGTATGTTGCATTAAAAAAAGGAACTCGGGATCGTAAAGTGCAAGAAACGCTTCGAAAAGTTGGAGAAAACTTTTTTTTTTAGAAAGTTGTTGCGAGGAAATTTTTGTTCTTTCAAATTCGAATTATTTTCTAAAGAAATAAGAGCGAACTCGAGGAGCGGTAGAAAGAAATTTACTTCTAGGTTTCATTATGGAAGAAGAGGAAAACGTGTGAGCAGAACAAGAAAATGTAATTTCTGACGAAAATGATAGATTACAACTTTCGAAGTTTCCCAACGGATGTAATAAAAAAAATCTAAAAACAAACTGGTAAACATTACAATATAAAGCGGTTTTATGAATAAATTTTAAAAATAAATGTGTAAAATAAGTTAAAGATTGAATAAGATAAAACTGAAACATAAAAAAGACTTATAAGATACAAAAAATTCTCATATGGTTTCCATTCCATATACATGTTTGTAATTCTTCTCTGGTGTAGGAATAACCGTTACGGAATATACATGAATTGTGTACAGAAATTCAGTTTTTATCGAACTTGTAAATTAATCAATTTTCAAATTTTTAGATAACCGTATTTATTTTATAACGAAGTACAATTCACAAGCAATACTTACATAATTTAAAAATCCTTTCAGTGTTTAATTTTTTTTTATATTTCCCCTCCCTAAATCATTGTTTGCTTACGCTTTTAAATATTTTTCGGTGAGGTCTAGTATATTTAAATGAAAATGTATTTATTGTTATTAAGATCTTTTTAAGTAGATTATAATCTCTTCTTGATCTTTTAATTCTTACCAATGAGGACGATGAAGCTTTGTATGCAGTTACTTTTGTAGTAGCCGCCTTGATATGTTTTAAAAGTTTCTTCAAATATAATTTTAACTCTCAATCATTTAGACTATACGAGTTTATTTCTGCACAGAGAAGAAACGTGGCGTCTTTTGTAAAAAAAAATTCTTAATTGACAACAAGCAACACATTCTTTTCGAATTCCATTAAAAGAAACAAGTTTTTCGGAATGAACACGCTCACAGGAATACTGTCATGAATGAAGGACAAGTTTTTAACGAATTAGACAAAATAATAATCACCTTTAATGGAGACATTACGCAAGAAACCGTCCTGATATATATGGCTTTCACCGTGAAAGACTAGACTTTTCTTTTTCTACTTGCTTTTCTCCTATTACACAAATTGCATCTACCAATTCGTATACAACTTTCTTGCAAACTCTGCGCACCCTATGAGAGCCATCTTCTTCACTCACAGACAGCCAACCAGAGAGCTGTGTCTCAGCTCTCCTATTTCAACTTTCTCACCAACGGCTTTTTTCTTTAGACGCTCCCATTGGATTCTAATCCACACAGCCAATCACAATGCTTTCTCTTATAGCATGAGAATATCCATCTTCGTCGTCATTTTAACATGGAAAATTTCTAGATACGAGATAAAGTGTTGCTACGCAACCGTTACTTCCGAAGCCGAATCGCAACTTAAAATAATATCGATCATTCCCTCTTTTCTTTTGACTTCAAAACTTTTACATTCAACTCCTGCATTTAAAAGGAGTGACATCATTGTAGATAACGTAATTACTTTCTTCCTAACTCCAGACACGTAAGTAAATTCGATATTATTAATGTTATACTTTAATTCTAAGTAACATTTTATTTTAATTAATTAATATGGAATACTTGATTTTAGATTTTGGGTTACTAATTTAATTGTTGAATTAAAAATGAATTTAAAGGTATTGCATTCAAATGAGTTATTTTCAACACAACCAGATACCCTTATCTCTCTCCCTGCCTTTATATATATAAAACCAGTGACAGCTCGAGAAATCATAATAGTTTCCCCCTCTAGCTACATTTCTCTTTTTTTGTTTGTCATGGTTCCATGTTCTTGGTTCTTCCGGTCTGATCTTAAGATTCTTGGGATTTATTAGTCTTCTTTTTAATTATTTACTGCTATATATATATATATATATTTAAGAGACTGAAGACTGGTTTTTCTAGTGGAAGATTTTTGACTAAAACTTTCGTGTAGTTAATCAGTAAATTTCTTCCAGTCTTCTTTTTTTTACATTTCTTTTCTATGCATTTACGTGAAGATCATGAAAATAGCAGACAGTACTTTTCGTAGAGGAAAACATATAACTATTTCTTTTTTGAATTAATTTTTAAAAGCTTACAAAATTTGGACTTTTTTTTTTTGCTTTATGTAGTTTTTATTTATTTTTTTGTTTTCCAATTGGTCATTAATTTCTTTCTTTGTTAGTTCTTAGCTTTATAGAGTTTTAATAGGAGAAAGAAAAACATAAAAAAGAAAATTATGACATCATGTTCTTAAACGAAAAAGTAAATGGTATAAGTAAAAGAAAAAACTTTTTTTTCTTCCTACAGCCTCTTTACCCCTTTCGTTGAAAATATTGACGTTCTCGACCTATATTTAGACCTTTAAAGCAATGTATTTCCCTGACATGGGGACGAAGAGATAGCTGTTGCTTAAAATGCAAATAGGGTGTATGCATATTTTTCACTGTAATTCACGACAGAAAAGTGTGACGAAGTGATGCTTTTAAGCTCTCTAAGCGAAAACAAGTAAACGTAGGAAAGTCCTATTAAACTTATTTTAAATAGAGAAGATGTTCGGTCTTTTGAGAAAAGTACACTTTTGCCGTTAGAATGAATGAAACGTTAAAAACTAGCACGTTTAAAGTGATGCGATCGGAGGAAGTTTAAATGTAGGATGGGTTTTGAAAGTTTAAAAAATTGGTAGTGTTGTAAGGAGGCTGCAGTTTTTCTTGCGAGTGCTAAAATCGAACTTTAAAGCTCCTAAATGTTCTAAGATACAAAGTTAGTATACAAATATGGATATACAAAAAAAAACCAGACCGCCATGACTAATACCATATAGGAAAAAAAAACTGCTGGCATTCAAAACTTTTAACATTCTTGAGAAAGTTAAATATAGTTTCTTTACTTTTTTAAGTAATGTTATACCATTATTTCTGTAAAACATTAAAAAGTTCCTTTAACGGTGATTCACGTAAAATATATACATATATGTATCTGTGTGGAGGCGATGGAATTTGCAATAATTCATCAACGTCCTCAAAATCCAGAGGTCGACGACACATACTATATAGATAGAGTCTTGGATATCCTCAATAGAGAACAAGGTTTATACCATGAGATAGAACATGATCAGCCAAAATATACACATAATCATTTGCTATAACTTAAGCATGTAGACTAATTATGGATTCTATATAATACCATGTTATAACTATTCAAACTATGACTGAATTCTCATCTTCTAATACACCTCGCAGCAAGCAGACTCTGTCACACGCTAAGGATAAAAAAAACAGTGTAAAACAACACCCATGCAACCAAATGATCTTTTTAGCATGTTTTTCACGTAGTGGAACAAAAGCGCTATTAGGACGCAAATTTCGTCTTCGATCCATATTTTGTCGTACCTTTTTCTCAGCCAATAAGCAATCAATTGACCTCAGGTTTTCGGCATTTGATCGCATTTGTGCCCTAGATGAGCCGAATCATACTTAAATTTTCCCATAGTTTTCCCGAATTTTCCTACAAAATTTCCTGAATTACGCTAGTTTTGTTTTTTGTAGTACTGATACGATTTGTGTCATTGTTTCTTTTCAGCTCATTAGTAGTACATTTAGAGGATTGGTAAAGTACTACTTTCAGTTAGTAAAAAGTTCATTAGTTGCATTATTGTAAAATACAACATGTGAAGAACTCGCTAAAATTACTTGGCCATGCCAATGATTGATATCTCGTTTCACTACACCATAGTCCAGATTTGAAGAATTTAGAAGGAAAAAATTTCTCTTTTATAGTACCCTTGATGTAGATGATTGGCTTTTTAATTGCAACTCACGCTGAAATACTCCAATCGTAAAAGCTAAATTTGTATTTTTTTGAGACCTAAAGGATTTGGAAAATTCACTTACACCACCTGAATTCACTTTTGTCTCTTGTTGTATTGGGTTGGTGCATACTTATCCGGCATTTTTTCAACAAATTTTATTTAACAAAACCAATAACAATATTTGACAAAAGCATGTGTAAACGATTATTCGGGAGCGTAGTCACCGTCTACTTCAATTAGTGCTTCCCATTTGCTTGGCAAACGGTCGTTTCCACGAGCGAAGAAGACTCGATTCTTAGAGGCGATCCATGCTTTGACATCGGCCACAAAGTCATCCGATCGTCTATTGCGAGCCTGATCATCGAAATTCGATGGCCGACCTCTCTCTGGCTTATCCTCTAAGCTGGTTATCACCTGATTGAAACAGGCAAACCACTCTCTACACTGACTTTCGTTGATTGTTCCTTTGCCAAAAAGTTCGTTGAGATCGCGAAATGACTGTGCTGATTTCCATCCTTTCTAGAAGTGGTAGAGCATAATATGGTAAATATGACAATGGTTTTCGACACGCATTTTTCTAAAACAATAGAGAAGAATTATTTTATACAAAAATAATAAACAAAACGCTGCTTTTCTCTGATGAAAAACGTGCTGATATAAACCCCGGATAATTATGCATCAACTCAATAGTATTTATATTTTTCTCTACCATCATTTTCAAAAATTGTTTGTCTTGATAACTGAAGACATTTTTTTCATGCCTGCACTGATTTAATTGGTGCGGTTCTTCCTGTTTCATGTATGCGTTAGAACCTTGAAACTCTATACACTTCAAATACCTTGGTTAGAGAAGCAACAACCATTTGAACCTTTAACATTTAAGTTCGCTCAAATTCAGCTAGCTGTGCCATTATGACGAATTTCGATGGTAATATGCAGCAGTTTTTTGCTTAATTAATATTAATTGTTTTGTAAATTTACACTTTTTCTGGCAACACGAGGGTTTTTCCAGTTGTACATCCACTTATAAAATATATCTAAAATGAGAATATTTTATCCACATATTGATCACATTTGATAAGATTTTATTGGCAAGTTAGAATTAAAATAAGTTTTCCTGAAAATATTTTTAGGTCTCATTTTTTCGAATTCCAACTCTTATTTTCTCCATGTAGCGAAAGATAAAATTTATCTACAACTGTGGGAAGAATGAACTAAATACTATTGGACAAATTAAACAGAATTGTGTGGTGGATTGTTTTTATTTACATAGCACTTAAAGAAATATGAAGGATGTCGGTAACAGACCTTGGAATTTAAAGTTATGGTCAAGTGATGAAGAAAGAGAGCACTTGAACCGACATTTCTAAATTCCCCATCACATAATTATAAGATATTTGAGATTAAATATACCTGCCATTAAGATCTGTACAACGCACAATATTAAAAACACCATTTCTGGAACCTAAGATTTTAGAGAAACAACCCAGGTTTCGAGTTCATGATTAAAAAACTTCTCGACCTCTCAAACCTCTGAGCGCAAAACGAAAGTTCAGTACACTAAATCATAATACGAAATATCCCAGTCAGAAACAAGTATTTTTTAAAAAAATTGCACTTCATCTCTATTCCTCATCGCATTTTTTGTAGTACGCTGATGGTCATTACACAATTACAACCCCATAAAAGAAATCAAAGACAAATCAGATGCACCCAATTCTTTTTTACTCAGTAGATACGCTTCTTAGAAAAACCATGCTAAAAATATTGCAAAAGATACATGTGACTTAAGGTAAATTTAGGGATATGTTCCACGACTTTAAAAATCGTGTAAGATGCAAAATCAAATAATATAAGCGTCGGAAAATTCAAAATGCGGAAAATTAAAAATAAATTAAAAAAACAATATTATGTGTTTTTCTTGTTTTCTTTCGTATAAAAATTGTCCTTCACCATCATGTACATACGAATAAAAAAATAAAAAAGAAAATCATGACTGAAATTCAAACTACTTAGTATATTTTATTTGATTTCAATTAGTGAAGATTATCTTTTTTCTGTTAAATGATTCATTCATGAAAATTTCTACACTTTCCCCAAAAGCGAACTACCTATATAGAATCTTGATTTAGTCGTACGTTTTTCTGCAACATAAATGTTTTAAAATACATTGAAGACAATTCAAAAGAGTAATATTAGGATATTAAATTGAAGTGGCAAGAGTTTATTTGTATATCAGAACTAAAAGAAAATATTTATTAGGAATTAATTAGTGATCAATAAATTTTTAAACATTTGTGTTCAAATAAATTTTTGATCAAATTTTTCTTTCACATCATAACTATATTTAAAGGCTGAATTTCCAACTCATGAAACGTCTCAACATTTCAAAAATTTTTACGTAGTAAGTTATTTATCCACATATTTCTAAATTTCTTAAGTGTACCTTTACACTTTCATTAGCAACGCTTTTGAAAAAATAGTATTAGCAAATGGTGGTAGAGAGAGAACTTTCAGTATCAATCACTCTTTCAGAAGGATTTGAAGAAACGTTTGAGGTTAACGAAAATCAATTATGAGGCGAAGTTTCGATTTTTGAGCACCTCATGTGAAAATTATATTGAGAATACGCTTTTATATAACTATGTTAAGAGTAACCGTAGTAAGAAAAGAAAAGTACCGAAAGTGGAACAGATGGCGAAAAAAAACTTACTTTGTGAGTAAAACTTTTAAAAGTTGAAGACATTTATCAAACTTTTCATTTGCTTGCGTCACCGCACAGCTCACACGTGATGGATGACGTCAGCTGTAAATATCCTGGTACCATTTAATATATATAATATCAATTTTGTCACCAAGTTTCTTAATTCTGTAGCAATAATTTATATTTGTTTCATTCTCCTATCTGACACTGGCTGTTAGCAAGCTACATTTTGTTCTTTTCTCGGACTTTGAAACCAAAAGGGCATGTAGTGTCATTTTTTTGTTTGACTTTAATTGGTAATGCAATTTTCAAGGATCTATTATTTCAATTATCTATAAAAAGATGTTTTGATTTTAAAAGAAGTAGTTTTTATCTTCTAGTGTTTATTGTTTAACCTTTGAAAAATGTATTATTTTTCTTTCCATATTTTTTCTTATAAATTTCTTTTATTCTTTGCAGTTACTTAGCGACATGAAATTAGGAAAGAAGGGCATAGTCAAAGTATGGAAAATTTCTCTGTAAAAACATTTGTAAAAAAATCGAAATAAACATTTAAAATAAAGATTTGCATGGTTCGCAACTGGAGGAGTATTTTTAGAAACATAATAAATGAATCTTATATTAAGTGTCATTTAATATTTAAACATAAAACTAATATTAAATATTTTAATATATTTACCATCTTATATTAATAATTTTTTCTGTAATTCTTCTTAATTATTTCTTTAATAAAGTGATCCGTTTCTTAAATTACCATTACTCCCATTAAAGATATCATGAAATAAAAAAATAATCTTAATGTAAATGACTTATGTTTCTTTCACAACAAGTACTATGTTACATAATTATTTTTAATATTGACATTGAAGTACCAAACTGAGAAATTTTTATGTTAGTGAATTAAATTGAAACAATAGCTATTAAACTCTTATTTTGTCTCATCAAATTGCTTTTCTTCTTGAGCTCCTTAAGAAGTAAAGTTGTGGTTTCAAGGCTAGTCTTCTTAAATATATATTATACAGAATAAGGTACAATAATCATGAACTTAAAATGTAGCCCACGTATACACTAAAACGCCCAAAACCATGGAATAAATCTTAACCTTTTAAATGTGGTGAGTTTTTTTGTACAAAATTCCTAAAATGAACATTTTTATTGCATATAACTAACCATAATACTTAACCAAATGCTAAAATATAAGATAATTTTATTTTTATTTTCCATTTTTTAAAGTTTTCACATTATTTTTTTTTATTTTCTAAGTGTCGATCACTAACCCTCCAAAATGTTTGTCTTTTACAAGTTCAATCTGCATGTCATGAAGAATGTTTCATATATCTTAAAAGAATTTCTCCTATACTTACAAAAGTATTTCATGTTCATACCTTTTTTTCAAACGGTTGAGCATTTTTTGTGTGCGTGCATATATACATGTACACAAAATTTAAAGCATGATTTAATACTAAATCTTTCATTGCAATAAGGAGATATATATGATATCGGCTTTTTTGGATTATCTTTCCATTTTCAGTTCTTCCGATGAATCAAATTGCACATTGCCTTGTCATTTACCATTGAAAATTTCCATTTCAGGTATAAAAAAATATTCGAATATTTAAATAAACTACTATTAACGGTTTTCTTCGAAGTGTATAACTTGCTATAGCCTACACATATTAATATCAGAACATTTCAGTTTAGTTCATAATTAAAGAAATAAGAATTTACTAAACGGTATAAGGGCATACAAATAAACAATACTTCTTTACACATTTGATTAGTGGAATCCAACTGTTGCTTAATTTACCAATATACGTTTTCTCACATCATACAGATTTTACCTCTAATTTACAATAGCTAATAAATTCTCATAAACATTAATTTATTAAAAATTTAATAATGTGACACTAAAAATACTACTATTCTCAAATAAATTTAACCCAAAATATATTTCTGAAAATTATAATTTAGAAAAGTAATTGAACTGATAGCTCTAGAATATACAGAATCTTTCAAGAACATCTTGAAATTTTAAGCTCATACCAATTGAAATGCTGAATAATATCTAAATGCTTTTTTTTCACGATCCTTTATTATAAACGAAATTAAATAAAATATAAGCTTATATTGTTGCTAATCCAAAAACATGTTTGCATACATTCCTAAAATTTCAAGTTTTTCTTTCCTTTACAACGTTACACGTTTTCATTCTATTTCATCTTACTATCCATGTATTTAATTATTCTATCCCTATTGGTGCTTCTGGGAGGAATAGCGAATGGACATCATCCATCAGCCGTTGTGACGGGTTTTCGGCGATCAGCAAACAATTCATCCCATTTGACAAAGTACGCTACAGATGGTCAACATTCATTGGAGAATGCGTGACAGGATCGCTTTCTGTGGTTGTCCTTCATATCCTTGTTGTGGTTCATTCTTTATTCATTTATACATGGTGAAACACGAAAAAAAACGGATGCTTTAGTGTAAGACTCACAACATACAAATATATCAAATTTTTTCTTCATTAACGATTTTATTCTGGCCTAATTTTCTTTGTGATAAAACCTTACGATATATTCTCTACTTAGATTTTGGAGCTAATGATAATTTCAATTAAGGTATCTGAACCCGTTTGGTATACTTTTTTTTTAAAAAAATAGCATACTGAAACATTATAAATGCATTTTTAGGAATCAATACCAATTACTTATATTTAACAAATAATATTTTTAAAAAAATATCTAAATTTATAAAATTCACAATTATAAGTTAAATGTTAGCAATAGTTTTGAAAAACTTCAAATTAATTAGAAAAAAGGAATAAATTCATATCGGTAAAAATATTACTAAAACGAAGTAAAAATATTGCTAAACAAACATTCATCTATATAATGCACTAAAATTTTAATGATTTATTAAAAATAAAAAATTTAGAACTGATTAATTAAATACGAGGTGTGAGCTCTAGAGAGATCTAGAGAATAAACATCTAGATAATACACTAAAATTTTAATTTTTTATTAAAACTCAACAATTGAGAGCTGATCTATTAAACATAAGGTGTGGGTATTAAAAAACGAGACTAACATTGCTATAAAAAAGTAAGCATATCCCAAACGCCCCAGTAACAGACAACTACTTAGCTTGATGTCTTATATTTCGAATGCAGTGCCTCTCGCTTCTGTACAAAAAATCGTATAGCTAAAGTCTTTTTTTCGTCGAAAAAATGCGATACGTGTAACAATACAGCAACGGAATGTTGGGGAATTTCACATGAAACTTGGAGAAAGCACTACTGAACCTTATAATTTATTAAAAGAAGTGTATGTCAATGAAGGATTATCTCGTGCATGGGTTTTTGGGTGCTTTAAGTATTGTCAAAATGGCAGAGAAAACGTTGAAGATAATTCACATCCAGATCACCCTTCCACGTCAAAAACAGATGGTAATAACGAAAAATGGGTGATCTGGATTGATTATGTACGCATGCAATTGCTGAGACTGTAAGGTTTGACAAAGATTCCGTGCGGAAAAATTTTATGCACCATTTTGGCATGTAAAAAGTGTGTACTAAAATGGCGCCTAAAATTCTCACGTTTCAACAAGAAGCTCGGAAAAATATGTTGCATTGATACTTTGAATGCTATTGAAAATGGCCCAAAAGTATTGAAAAGTATAATAATGTATGTCAAATCGTATTTTTTTCTATGATCGTGAAACGAACTGTAAAAATATGCCTTAAAAGAGCCCATTTTTCCAGAACCAAAAAAAGCTCGAATGAGAAAATTAAAATTTCAGGCAATGATGATAGTATTTTTCCGATATTCATGGGATCGTATACCTTCACTGGGCTTGTAAAAGGTCAAACTATTAATCAACATTACAACCTTATCTTTCTTAATGAGCTCCAAGAAAGAATAATAAAGAAACGACCCGAACTGATCAAGGTCAACATAGGTTCTCCATCAAGTCAATTCACCGGCTCATTCCGCATTATCTGTCAAGAGGTTTCTTTCCAAGTACATCATCCCAGTGTTAGACCATCCATTTTATTGACAGGATCCAGTACCATGCGACTTCTGTTTGTTCCTTAAGGTGAAATTTGCATTAAAAGGAATAAGATTTGATTTCGTTGAAGTTATGAAAGCCAAAGCAGCACGCGTCCTAGAGAAACTGACATAAGAATGCTTCCAGCACTGTTTCAAACAGTGGAAGTGTCCAATGGACCGTTGTAAGGATAGAGTGGAGGTGTATATATTAAAGGTTATAATCGGAAAATATGTATGAAATTAAAATCAAAGTTTTTATAGCATCAGTCTCGTTATTTAATAGCCAAACCTTGTATTGTAAAAAATGTCACATTCTTTGTGAGACTATTATTTTAATAACACGTCCTAACTCAAATAATTCTCATACAGTAACATATATTTTAGTACGTTCTCAGATATAATATGTTATCAGATTGAAAAAAGTTTTATGTAAACGCATTCATAACACTTTGAGTAATGCCATGATAAATTTAGAACAATTTAAAAATATCCACTTCTGGGGTAAATTAAAGATCCACTTCCGATTGATTGTAACTTGGCTTCTAGGTACCGTAGAAAGAAATATATTTTACAAGGCCAAAAGGTAGCTCTATGCAATGAAAAAATATATGTGTTTTGTCCAAATTTGGTCATTCCAACGTGTTTGGGTACCTTAAATTCGTTATGAAAATGTGAATAATGTAATATGAATGAGCATTTAGATATTAAGAAGTGAGTGGCAATATAAAAGTGGCTACAATTACATTTTCATTAAATTCAATGGTTAATTTCAATAAATGTGTGTTTTATATAACTTCTTTATAAAGTATTTACTTCTGTTAAATCGTTTTGAAAAAAATTATAAAATATTTGAAAATATGAGGTTACAAAATTATCTCTTTTTCGTCTCTAGATTAATTATAATTTTGATTATAAAATGGTTTTTTATGCCGTCAAACACTTAAAAACGTTTATCATTATTCCTTAAAAATACACCTCATTCAAATAAAAACTCATTAAAAAGCTTTTTTTTTTCAAATGCAAAAATTGAAAATGATAAAATAAAGCCACAACCAGTACTTTTTGTTCGAATTTCTTAATGTTTAAGGAGTTTTAACTTTGATTTCCTCCCCTTGAAAAAGTGGAGTATAACTCTTAAAAAGAAATAACTATAATTAATCTCAAACTAGAGTCTTATTACTTGTTACTCCTAACACGCTTAGAAAATCTACTTAAATATGAATTTAGCTGCAAAAAATTACTGTTCTGAAATACATTAATATATAGTTATATTTTGACATACTGTACTAAACATCAACAATCAGACGTATTCTACGATTTACAGCTTATTTATCAATGTAGATGATTAGTAATTTTAATGTTTACTCTTTTTTCAAAGTTATTTTTAATATTAATTAAGGTGACCTCAAAAGAGAGTTAAGAATATGATAGGTGGAACTAAAAAAGAATATATAATTAAAAAATTGTTCTTTTTTTTAAATTCATTGATATGTTATAGAGTTCAGTGAGAAATCAGAAAAATTCAAGAAATAATCGAAATATAAGCGGATTATTAAGAATTTTATGGCAGTTGTGAGGTTCTCATGTTCTTGTCGAGAACAGTTTTTACGTAATTTGGCTTTATTATAATACAATTTGAATGATTATATTTTCCATGATATATACACTGAGTGGCCAAATTTTATTATGGCCGCTCAACATTTTTATGCAGATAAGTTATAACTTACCGTAATTACTACTAGATTGCGATAGCTATTTATAGAGAAAGCAGGGATAGAGTGTAACAATAAAAGCACTGTGTTGTGGGCGAAGAAATAAGAAAAGACTTATTTATTTGTGCGTTTGAACGCGGCATGATTGTTGGTGCTCGAAGCGTCTGAACCAATATTAGAAAAACAGCTGTATTTGAGCAGCAGTTTGTAATAATTACAGAGGAGGTCAAGTGGTGGTGGTGTGACTAATCCCCATTTGGTCTAGGGAAACTAGACCAGATCCTTGAGTCCATTTATCTTCACAAAGCCTAAAAACAGTAGGGGGGAAGCAACAGCCTCCTCACATGAAAACCCACACATTGCAGAATGTGCTGGGGAGAAGGACTGATCTCACATTTGGTGCAAATTGCGTAGCTTCTCTTACCACCTTCAAAATTCATGCAGCTCAGATGACCAGTCGAAAATCACGAGAATGTTGTCTGATACGATCTGGAACCCTTGAATGATATGGCGGATCCAGGATGTCTTTGAAAATACCATGGGTGTACAGGATGGACAACCCAGGTTCTACATATCAATTCTTTAGCCCTGGAGTAGATCTCGGTTCACGTAATGACCATGTGGTCTTACAGAGGAGGTCTTCAAAGCAGAAAACTAGGTTTCAATGTCAGGCTTGTTGCCATTTCAGGCTACTAAAAGTTCGCTTGTAAAAATAATTACTAAAGTTGTCCAATTCGACAGAAAAGCAACTGTTCTTCAAATTGCAAGGTATCTTAATCAAGGAGCCTCTAAATGAACTGTTCGCCACACATCATAGCGTATAGGTCAGGGTAGCTGCAGACCAATGCGGAATCCTCTATTGCTGGCCTTGAACAAGAGCAGGTGTCTCCAGATCATAAAGGAGCACAGGGAGATAACTGTAGATAACTGGAAAAGGGTCATTTGGTCCAAAAAATGAAATACATTTTCAATATATTATGTTATTACTTTAAAAACTCCTATAATCAATTTTTTCCTGTTTTAATATTTCCCTACTTAACTATGTACTAGTCCGAAATATTTAGTAGAGGAAGAAACTCAAAAATAATTTTAACTGTGCTCTGAAAGTGTGAGTTGACAATACAGACAATTTGATATTTTTGTAGGAGTAATTTTCACTAAGCTCTCTATTTTTTCTCTCGTTCCTTTATATTTATCTTCTTACAGTATTTTCCTTTTCCCCTGTTACTTTTTTTGCTTTACAGAATACTAATGTATTGAGTGCAAATGGAGAAAAATTATGACATCAAACTGCTTTCTTCGTAAAAAATAAGGACATAAACGATAGCTTAGCTTGAATGGAAAAACATTTCTCCCAACACATCCATCGAAGATATCGATGCTAGAGAACTATATTTAACTCTTTAAAGTGATGTTTCTTTCTAAAAGCTGGACAAGAATGATAGCTGTTTTTTATTGCGAAATGTAAATAACATTTTGAAATAGGTTTTGTGAACACAGTTTTTTGCTGAAATTCACTACTCTGCGATAGATGTAAGCTTTTAACTTCTCTCAGAAAAAGTGTGTAAACACTTAAGAGGTACGATTTAAAATTTAAAAAAAGAGCTACAGAACGATTAGTTGCCAAAATCTCTAGCATAATCGTCAGAGTATTCGAAACCTTAAAACAAGTATTTAAATGATAAGAAAATACAGGGGATTTTAAGATATAGAGACCGTTTTAATATCTTTTTAAATAACAAAGTGTATTGTAGACCTTAATAATGCTTATAGCGTGTGTATAATACATCCTTAGAAAGTACGTTTTATTCTTATTCTTGTACAGTATATATATATATATATATATAAAAATTTCTCTACAAGAGAGAGATGAATTAACATGATTAATACTTAAAAGAATAGTCATTTGCTAGATAACCAGACAACAGAATTTAAAAGGAGTATGAAAATTGAAATAACAGAGTAAAATATAAAAATATAAAAGAATGGATGCTACAGTATTATCAACATTGCTGACTTAGAACAGCTTGTATACAAAAAAAAATTCCTCTTAAAAAATTTCTCTGTATAAAAGTGGGGTTGAACATGTTTTTTGGCCAGCCAACCTTCCCCCTTTCTGTTAATAATACTGAGCAAAAACCAATTGAAAATAATGGATAGGAAATCTAAATCCATTATGAGAAAAAGGTAACTTACCTAAAAATTGCATACAGAAATCCAGAGCCCGCGCTAAATCTGAGTACAATAAACAAGTTATTGCCAGATTCTGGACCCAAATACAATTTCAAAACAAAGCAATGGCTGAAAAATAGCACTTAGTAAAAGTATGAAAAGAATAGAAATAATAATATAAGAATTATAAACATACTACCATTAGATAATGGTAGTATGTTAGATAATCTTTATGTAATAGAGACTCTAATATGATTTAAAAGTTATAATAAATTTAAAAAAGTAATTTTATCTAAAACTAGAAATCGGGAGTATTTAAAACTACCTAGGAAGAATAATAAATCTATAATATTAACCTGTTAAAACTATGGGAATTTAATCCTTACTATTTAGAATTTCTTTATTTAAATATATATTAATAAAATTAATTGGGTAGTTTTGAATTAAACAGTAATTAGTAAAATGTTTTATAATTTTTTATTTTTTCTGATTTATTAGAAACTAGAAATTTATTGCGTAGTGTGTAATTAAGAACAATATTTCTGAATATAGATACATGCACATCACTCTCCCAATGCGGTACTTTTATAATGTTGAAATTAAAGTCTTCTCGTTTATCATAAATATTAGTAACTATTTTATTATCTTTTAATTTAATTTCTATATCAAGAAAATTTGCTTCATAATTGTTACTATTTGTCTGTATTAAATTAAAATATTGTGGATAAAAATTAATATTAGGTTTAAAGTTGTCTTGCTTGCCAAAAATGATTATATCATCTATATACCGAAAAAAGTAATATTCTAAGTTGTCTGTGAAACTATTTTCAAAATAATGTAAATATTAATTGGCAAGACAGTTGCTAGCAGGGCCACCTTGTGGTAGACCTTAATCTGTTGATAAAAAAAATAATTACCATTATGATAAACATAATTTTCTTTTAGAACTAACCTAAGTAGAGAACCAAATCTCTCATGTTTGACATTTTTAAACAAATTATCAATATGTAATTTTACAAGTATTTTTATCATATCATCAATATTAATTATGTTAAAAAGATCTTCAAAATCTAAACTAAATACTGAAAATATCTTCTTATCTTTAATTTGTGCAATAAATTCTGTACTATTTTTAAGAATGGCTGAAGTTCTTAGATTATTTATTGTATCTTGTAGTATTTCATGTGGAATTTTGCCTGATTTGCTGATATATGTATTAAAATCATTACTAACTGTTCTAAACTTTACTGGATCTTTATGAAATTTAGGAGTAAGAAATACATGTGGAAATTTAAAATTATTATTAATTTGTATTTTTAATTGTTTATGAAAAACCAAAATTCGATTATTTATTTCTCTATCAGAAACGGATGACCTAATAAAAGCTGTATTATTTTCAAAATGTTTGTTGAGCATTAAACTATAAAAGTATTTACAAATGAAGGCAAAATTTCCAGGCACTTTATCAATTTAAACTATAAAAAAATTATTTTGTAATTTTTTAATCTGAATTTTAATATCATTAAAAAAGATGTTACTATCTGTACTAAAGTTATATTTATTAATCTGTTGTGTAATGTTACATTTAAACTCTGTGAATGCCTCTATAGGTATACTATATTTACTAGCAAATATATCTAATATATAAAATTCTCCTGTCACAGTGTTTGTAACCAAACTCCTCCGAAACGGCTAGACCGATTCTTACGAAATTTTGTGCGTATATTCAGTAGGTCTGAGAATAGGACGTAAACTACTTTTCATTCCGATATTACAATTAGTTAAAAAGATATTAATTAAAAACCTTAAAACGCCTAATTGTTTTACTTCTGCTGGTTGTTTACTTGGCAGAACTTCCATTTCGTTTCGGCCTAGCGGTGATCCGACGTTTTCCCCCTCTTAAAATTGCCATCCAATTTTTAATGTTGAAATCAGACAAAAAATAATTACAGAATCCGAAAGATCATTTATTTCGCCACAATACGGTATAATTGTGTTTGAAAAATAATGATATTTTCCATTATTTAAGAATTTTTTAAAAAAGAGTTAAAACTGATGCGTTTTTATGCAAATTATTTCTAAATTCCTGCGTATGAATTTGTTTTTGTGTTATTAAAACGATATTTTACACTAAACAACGTCAAGCCTTTCTCTTTTAGATCCAGTCATTTTAAAAATAAAATTCCCAAAACTTTTTTTTAAAGAATTTTCAAAAAATACTCAAAATGTTAACTTAACATTGGATATTTTTGTCATTTATGAAGATAATCGCACGAAACTTTATTTGCGTGTGTAAAAGAATATTATCCGTAATATGTAAGAAGATTGAAAAAATTGCTTAAAAATTACGGATTTAAAAAAAAAATTTTTTTTGTGATTTTCGTAAAAAACCGTTTTTGCGAGAAATAATTTAAACAGTATTTTTTGTACATTTTTTTTATTTAAAAGTACTTTATTTTTGCAATTAATTTGTGAAGTTTGAAAGCATTAACTTAAAAATTATGCCCTAAAAATAAAAACAATTAATAAAAAATACGCGATTTTACAGTTAGCCAAACCTTGGAGTCGAAAAATAGTTTTGAACCAAAGACCTTTGAACTGTTTAACCATCGACCGCATCGAACTCAAGGGTTACACTAAAAAGTTCTGCCTTAAACAGGGGGAAATCAGTAAATTTGGCGAGTAAAAAAAATGCGAGTGAAAAAGTTATTTTTGCTTCAATTTTCGTCATTTTTTCTTTAGATAATTTTCAAAATTAAATCATTATAGATGTTAGATTAAGATGACAAAATGTATTCAATACATTTCTGAGACTCATTTAAAATATTTATCAGTATCAAAATTTTTGTTCTATTTCATAAAACTTATAGTTTACTTTAAAATAATGCCTAATGTATAAATCTTTTTTTGACATATAATTTCATAATAAAAACGCAAAATTTGCCCATTTCGAAGTTTTTTTTTGAATTATTCTGAATAAGCATAACTTCGTTAGAAAAAAATAAAAGCTATGTTGAAATAAAAAATTCTTCATTATTAATTGCGTGTTATTAATATATCAAAAATCACTAAATTGGCATGTCACAATTAATTGCTAAATGAATATTTTTAATCAATATTAGTATAAAATAATTAATTAATTTTGTTTTGTATTTTATGATTTCTTCTAAAATGAATAAATATAGATGAATTTAAATGAAAATGATTTTTAAAAAGTTCATTATAAAGATAATTGCATGAAACTTTTTTCCCGTGTGTCGAACATTTCAAAATATCCTCACAATTTTACTTCAAAATTTAAAATAGTAGTAAAATTTTGTAATTTGAAAAATTTCTACTTTTCTGTCTTTTTTCAACATACAACTAACTATTTTTAAAAAGGCTACATTTTCGTTTCCGGAATAAAAAATTGCAACGAAAGAATTGAAAAGTGAGTGAGTGATTTATAAATTCGCACTGTTCGCCTATTCGAGGGTTTTTAGCGACGGACCTCGGAATTGTCAACCATGGTTAAGTGACGAGGACGACACCTAAGCTTTTACCCACCTCACCTAAGTACCACACCACACCAACGCAAGAACAAATTTCAAAAAAGGGAGTTTTAACGTCATAGTTAAAGAAATCACTCACATCGCGCATACACACACTAAGTGCTATCGTCCTGAGGGAAACAGGAAATTCCCATGGGGATTAAGTTAGTCGCTGGTAAAAGCCCGTGCAACACCGGACTCAGCGGAGAGGAAAGAAACAAAGAAGTAAAAGTAATTTCGAGAAATAATATTGGAAGTGCTGATTTTGTGAAGATAAAGGAAAATTTTAAACGAGAAAGCCATGACACGCACTCACGGGCCATACACTCACATCGTACGCGTCACACCCACACAAAAGTGCTGGCGTCAGAAAGAAAGGAGGAAATTAACATGGTGATTAAGTTATACCCTCGGTAAAAGCCCGTGCAACGCCGGGCCGGGTCAGCTAGTTAATATATATATATATATATATATATATATATATTACACAGAATCAAAATTAAATTATAAGTTCAAAAACAATGCATATTTTATTATTTACTCAACATTTTACTGTATAATACCCACATAGATTGCATACCACATGTGTGGTACATTACACAATCAGAATTTTATAAAATAAAATTTAAAACATGCTATATGTATTAGTATTTTTGAGTAATTTTGCAGAATAATGCACATTTTCTTACACATAATTTTATCAAATAACGATGCATACTTTAAAACTTACACGTCATTTTGAGGTACAATATACAAACCTAATGCACGTGTGTGTAGTACTTTATACAATTAAATACAATTTAATACATATTATAAGAACGGATGCATATTTTATTATCAACTCGTTTTTTTGCAGAATAATACCCACGCAGTTTGCATATTTTTGTGTAATGTTCAATTAAATAAAATCATTTTTTAATTCAAGTGGTTTTACAGAAACAATATATTGGATGCCAAAGCATTTATATAAAAATGGTTTTGTGTTTTTAGCAAATACAAAGGGGAGGGAAGAGCCTAAACCTGTAACTAAAAAAAAAATTTAGTAACTTAAAGTTTACATCAGCAAAACATATATATTTTATAATTTTTGCAATTTTTTAGCTTTTTCTATCATATGTACAACAGTAAAAAAAATTGGAATATTTCTGATAATTATAAGATTAACCATTTGATATGAAATAGCAAATATCAGATCGATACAGAAATATTTATTCTAAAGCCAATGCCAACATTTTATCTCTGGTCAGGAAAACATAACAGTTTTTCTACCCATTTTTTTTCTTCAACGCAAAAATAAGCTTTCGTATCTAAGTAATACTAAGTTATAACACAAAACGAAATTTTTTTCTCAAGTAAAATCACACCAGAAGTTCCCGCCGTGAACCGATAAATTTTTAAGGTCATGACTGGTACTCGCCTACACTCTCTACCAATGATTTGATTTGTGATTCAAAATATTTAAAGTGTGCAAAATCGGGTAAATTTTACATGATAAAGAAATCGATTTATGTAGAACGGTACTTTGGGAAGTAAAACGGTAAATAATATTGAAAGAAGTACCAAGTATTAGCTGAAATATCTAGCCAAAAAAATTATTTAAACTTCTTTGAAAAAAAACTGAGATCTAGTTTTTACGAGTTGATATCTCGCACTATTTTCTGTGATGCAGGAAAATTAAATTAGGTTTTGTGGGATTTTCCGAGCAAAGGCACATTGCAAAAGCAATTTCGGAGAACTCGACACTTATTTTGAAGCCAAAACCCCTGTTTTATAAGAGTTGTGCGAGTGGAAATATTTATTGATGTTGTCCTCTAAAGCAGTGGTTCTCAAAGTGGTCCCTACGAGCTCTCAGGTGTCTTCTATATTACTCAGGGAGACTCGTGGAAAATTAAAATTGATTTGGGGATCCCTGAACAATGTCAGGAGACCCACGCAAGGTTTAATATAAAATAGAAAACAAATTGATCCATTTTTATTTTTATGGAATTTCTTAAATAAATAATAATAATTCACTTTAATATTCCCGAATGGGTGTTGAACCCTTTTGCGCGTGGACTAACTCAGATTCCAAACACAGATAAATCCATACTAATACAGGAGAATCTTATTGAAATACCCACAAATGAACTACTTAAACCATTGTTTGAACAAGGATACCACATATTCAGATAACAAAAACAGATCCCAGTTTTATAAGCAGCATAATGGGTTATCGTGTAGAAGTTGTTGACTACTTTCCCGTCTTCAAATTTGGTAGAACGGGGATTCAGTGCCGTAAAAACCTCATGCACACAAAAAGAAACCGATTAAAAACCGGTGCTCGTGGGGATTCGCGGTTGCTACTCATCAACATTGAAACTGGCATAAATACATTCATAATATCTCATCAAGTTTATCGAAGTCATTATTTTTTTTAACAAAAGTTTTAAAATTTAAATAAAAAATTCTTCAACAAACAAGGATTGAAACTATTTTTTTTGTTTTGTTTTTATGAAACGTGAATACTTAAAAACCAATTTTGAATTATACTTAAACCTTGCAATCGCTAATGCGTAAATATATTTAAATATTTGTTCCTGCTTAATATACTCTATCACGAGCTTTTCAATTTGTTCCTACACAATTTGAAAAAAAGTTCCAAACATGTTAAGAGAAGAAAAAAAAAATTATTTCTTTTTATCTATATATCATGCTTGCTCA
The DNA here is from genome assembly GCA_019973975.1 of Trichonephila clavata. Classification (NCBI taxonomy): domain Eukaryota; kingdom Metazoa; phylum Arthropoda; class Arachnida; order Araneae; family Nephilidae; genus Trichonephila; species Trichonephila clavata. The sequence goes on along the minus strand of BMAO01012667.1, from coordinate 83,574 downwards.
AATAATTGTCCAAAATTTAATTTTTTCTGCTTAATTTATCTGGAAACCATTTTCAAAAAATTATAAATTAAAAAAATGATGTATTAGAATTTTCTACTACTTTAAAAGTAATCCAAATGTTTAGTAGTTTAAAAATCGTAAAAAAAATAATAATAACTAATTTAGAAATCGGAAGAAGAAAAGGGCATTTCTTTCGTTCTAAAAGTGCTATTATTTGTTACTTTTAATAATATTTTAATTTTTTTTTCTTATCATGTCATGTCATCTGAAAGTATTGCTTCATGTATCATTCGCCGAAATGATCCTATTAACTTTCAGAATTGACGTTGTTTATGTCCTCTTTGTCACTCGCATCATTTCAAAATAAACACCAATTACTGATCAGTGTTTTCTTTCTCTCTATCAAATTTGTTCAGTTTCTACCCACTGCCTTTTGATGTAGCCTTTTCAAAGTCAAGTAGTATATCTCTAAATCAAAATTGATAATTTTTTTGTAATTACAATTTTAAATGAATTATTAAAAAGTAAAACAATCTCATATTTTTGATGTGTAACATCTTTCCTCTCGGTTGCTGGATATTTGTAGGAGTGATTTCGTGAAAAGGGACAGAAATGTGTAACAGGAAGTCGGGGAAGCGCGTGCTATTTGATTGGACCAATCAGCGCGCTTGGTGGTGTCTCTTCGCTACCCTCGCATTGGGGTTCAACTCTAGTATCCATCAAGCCGCTTGCCTTTTTCATATTGTTAAATTAAGCATTTAAAAATATTCGAATTTAAAAACTTGGTTTCATTTTCTTGACTCTAAATCCACTGTGCACATACAGGCAAGTCTTATTAGACTTCATCCAGGATAAATTTGCGATTCTTATGCTCAATTGTCAAAGTCTTAGGTCTCGTTGTGTATGAAATCTGAGGCTATATTAATATGTGTAACCTATATTAATAATTATATTTACTGTTATGCGTCTGACAAAGTTCATCTTTCTTAAAAGAATACGAATAAGTAATATGGAATTATTCGAATAAATATTTTAGTGCATATCTTTTTCATACTTTGAGGTTAATTCCTGTCGCCGTCAATATATAGGATTTTTAATTTTGATAAAAAAAAATTATCTAATTAATTACACGGGTAATTTTGATTTTCTCTAATATTTCTCAAATTTAAACATTTACCAAGTTAAATAAATTTTCATAATTTTGTGATTTGCAGAGACGGGCAAATCCAGAGCAGAATATATGCGAGATTTTCTGCAAAAGAAACGGGAGAAAAAAATTAAAAACTGGAGGAGTACAGCCGAAAAGAATTGCACATAATTCAACTGAACGCAGCAGGGATTTTCGGGCACGTGCAACGAACACAATTCTTTCATAAACATCACCAGCTGACCCAACTACTGCTTTACCAAATCTCTTTGTCAGTCAGGCAACTTTACAATTGCCCACCCATAGCTTTTTTGAATGATGAACTCTAGCTCGAAATAAACACAAATCGAAATGTTTCGACAACTAATAGTGGTACTGTTATTGACGCTGTTTTTCAAAGGTTATTAAATACTTTGAAATCACAAGTATATGTGTCATATTTTAGTTATCATAAATTATCATTACCGCTCTTCCCCAAATTGAACAAGAATAATTATTTTTCATAAAATAATTGCATTACTCCTTGTGTGAATTAAATAAAATTTCATTAAAGATATAATTATTCCATAGAAAATTATTTCAAATCATACCCGATTCATTTCTTTCAGGATTTAAGTTACTATTGCGTACACACCATGATAACATGACAGATATTACACATCATATGCGACTACTGTAAGACTCGTTCCTTTTTTTTATTTAATTTTATATGAAAGTATTTTGTACTCAAGAAAATATAAAGATAAGTTAAATATAGGTATAATTTTAATAATATAATAAAAAAATAATAGGGTTTTACAATCAATGTACTATAATTTTCTAAAATGAGGATTATTAAAATCACTTGATTTAGCAGTCACGATTAATATTAATCATATTTATTAGTTTCAAGTTTATACAGTGGTGACAAAAAGTCCTGAACACACTCATTTTTTAGCGTAATTTTTGTGTTTGACTTCATTTTTTGTTGTGAAATTATCGCACTATCTTAAATATTGTTATTGATTTTAATGTATTTTTTCATGCTGATTTCAAATATGTTTGTAAATTTCACCTAAAGTAAATAGTTCCATTGATATGTTGAAAAAACCTTGACAAGAAAGCAAAAGGTCACTGTAGGAATGAGTGAGTGTGTTTTCCACCAATGAAATGCTCCTTTATTTCAAGTAACAACAACAAGAAAAAGGTGAAACGTGGTTTATTGTATTGAATGCAGTTGTGTGTGCTTGTGGAAAATAGTGTAATGAAAGCAATTTGAAGTGCGTTTGTGGAAAATATTGGAATTATGGCTAAATTTTCATATCTGCCTGAGAATAAAAGGTACAAAATAATACATTTGAAGGAAGAAGGTTATTCTATGCGCCAAATTGCTGCTAAAGTACCATGTGGCCTTTCTACTGTTGTGAGAACTTTGAAAAGATTTTCTGAAACAAATTTTATTACGGACAGGGGGCGATCAGGACGACCAAGAAAAACATCCTTACGTTACGACAGGTTATTGCATAGAATTTCACTTTCAAACAGAAAGATTAATTCCTCGCAAATTTTGAGACAATGGACTTTGACATCAAATGTGAGTGTGTGCCCAAGAACTGTTAGAGGAAGACTGCTGGAAATTTGGTTAAGAGGCTGTAAAGCGTGCCCAAAAACCATATCTGACTGAATTTCAACGCAAGAGGTGATTGACGTGGGCAAGGGAACATTCATTATGGACTATTAAAGACTGGGAAAAGGTAATATTTAGTGACGAGGGGAGTCAACCAAAGTAGTGCCTATGTAAGACCGCGCACTCATGAGGAATTCAGCCCTCAGTGTCTGAAGCCCACAGTAGCCCACTTCAAATCGTTAGCGGAGCAGTGAAAGCCATGGATTACATTGAAATACTACAAAATAAATTGCTACCAACTGCGAGAGATCTTTTTGGGAATCAATCATGGATTTTTCAGGACGATAACGCCCCTTGTCATCGTGCAAAGGTAGTCCAGAAATGGTTGAAAGACCATACTGTGAATAGAATGAACTGGCCAGGACAATCTCCCGACCTTAATCCGATAGAGAAATTATGGTTTAAAATTGGTTATGGAATTTAAAAGAAAAAACCTTCAAACAAACGTGAATTAATTGAGGCTTTAATATTTTCCTTCAATCATATTGTCACGAAAGATCTTCTTTTTTAAATTGGTGCATTCCACGCCAAAAAGATGTAGAGCCGTAATTAAAGCAAACGGCTGGCCCATAAAATATTGATTTTCTAACATGTGACAACAATGCAATTTTCAAAATGCTTATTAAATATACCGTATTTGTCAATTTTCGCGTTATATTTCTTTGCATATTATGTTATTCTATATTGTTTTATTCTGCACATATTTCACATTATTGTGTTCAGGCAGCTTTACTACAAAAAATATTTTAGTCATTAAGAAACTAGTAGTTGATTTGAAATCAGCATAAAAAGTACATTAAAATCAATAAAAATGACGAAAAATGGACGAAAAATAAAAATAAAAGTCCAATAAAAAGGACGAAAAATGAAGTCAAACATAAAAATTACGCTAAAAAATGAGTGCGTTCAGGACTTTTTGCCACCACTGTATTTAATATAAATACAGTCCCACCTCGATTTAACGAATTCGTTGGGATTGAACATTTTGTTCGTTAATTCTGATTTTCTCGCTCTATATCGAGGTCCAAAAAATAAAAAAAAAACCCATTTTTTTGCGCTTACTTTTTGGAAATATGTAATAATCAACTGCATAAAAATATTCCTAGTTAGAAATAACACGCTTTTATTCAACAGCCAAAAATACTATTAGTGAATTATTAAGCACCAGTTTTAAAATTATGACTATTAGATGTTTGATAATCTCTTTGATTCCGGACTGGAAAGAGTTCATATTCGACTTCATGCAGAAAAGAAAATAGATTTATTTTCTGCTACATAATGCATGTTCTTAAAGTTTCCACAAACAATGTTAGGTATTAGAAGATATAACAGTTTTTTTATAGGAGTTACACATTATCAATTTCTGCATCAGAATCACTATTCCTTAGCTTAAAAAATGAACAATTTCATCAGCTTCAATTACACAGATAGGCTCTAAAACATCAAATGTTACATAATCATTAAAATTTTAAGACATCGTTTTAAATTTTAAGCGTTTTGGCTTGGGATAAGATAAGAAAGGAATTTTTCTGTCTTAATAAAAATTTACACGAAATGTTACATTCATGACTCAACTGCCCCCTGTAAAATATAATAACGGACTGCACCCTTTCCCGTCGAAATTTTTCCCTACAAGAAAAGCCTTTTATTTCTATTTAAATAAAAAAAAGTATGTCATTTAAATAAAAATTCAATTTTTTTTAATAAAAAGTATTAATTTTTTAGCTGGTGAAATAATTTGTCAATTCGGGGTTAAATATTCGTTAAATAGGGGTTATTTGCCTTCATTTTAATTGGGGAAAGAGAAAAATTCGTTCAATCGTGAAATTCGTTAAATAGAAGTTTGTTAAATCGGGGTCTGACTGTTTATAAATTGAAACAATTCCTTACCAAACTCGTTAAATGGATTTCTTAAGAAGTAAAAATATAAAAAAAAAACCTCAAAAAGTTTATGACTAAAATAAATTAACTCAACTAAGAAAAGTTTGAGGAAGGAAAACATTTAATGAATTTAAATTTATTTATACTTTTTCTCACATAACTAGAATGCATTAATTCAATGATAAATTAATCTGCAAAAGCATAGCCTGAACCTTAATGCTTGCTTCGTTACCCTAGGACGCATTCATAATGAATTTTACTTGAGGATTATTCAACGCTGTAATTTATAAAATGAAAATTAAATTCAATATAAATGGTTAAAACTTTTAAGACGGACAATTAATATTTCACAAAATTTTTTTAAGTACTTAAAACTTTTAAACTCATTTTAGCTTTCTTTTCTTTAGGATATATTCATTTTTTAAAAGCAATTCGTTAAAAAAACAATTTTAATGAGAGTAGTTTTAAGTATAATTTTAAAATAAATGATTCAATTTACTCAGCAAGTCATTTAACTGTTTCGAATCCTATATATACATTTAAAAAATCTTTTCTACTTACATATAATATAAACAAAGTTCGAAAATACGAGATCCGTCAAAAATAATCTTGAATCAGCTGCCAAATGTGATGTTAATTAAAAATTCAAACGTTAAGATCTAACATTCGACAATAATTTAAGAAGATATTTACAAATAAAATCACTGAAAATTAATTTTACTCAGGTAAATAAATTTTTCTCATTTATGTAACAAAATTATTTCCTTTTTTCAATTCATATAAGATATTCAGAAATATATAGTATAAATTAATTCATTTGAATGTTTTGTTTTCTTCAAGTTTCTATACATCTCTACTGATTTAAGGTATCCCATTACTTACGACAGCATTTTTTAAAAAAAATATGGAGACATGGATTTTTTTTTCTTCTTTAAATTTATTTAGCATATTTTACGAAATATGCTAAAATCAAAAAGAGAAAAATAAATTATTTTTTCCTAAAATTGGCAAAATTTTTCAAAAAATTACTTAAATGGGTCCCATTTTGTACAGAAAGTTTATGAACAATTTTTAAATTTTTCAATTTTGATGTGTTGTTTTGCTATTCATTTTTAAATGATCTTCAGAAAAAAGTATATTTTAATTTTTACAAAAGCTAGAGCACTTTATCTTAGTTATCACATGAAATTGCTTAAAGAATGATTATATTAACAGTGATTATATTCATATGAGGGATTGTTATTTTTGTGATAAAACAGTGATTGATAAATTTGAAGGGTAAACACTTTTACTGTGATACAGAACATGCACACAAAATTTCACTTAATTATTTTCAAAACTTTTTGAGCAAACGCTGTCCCCATTTAAGAATTAAAAAAACATTTCGAGTAAAACGCGTTTTAAAGTATGGCTTCTCGCATTTTGCTAAGTAGTGGCATCTGCTTTTACTAAAACACTTGTAGTTTTTGTTCTCGTGAATAGAAAATGATAAACTAGGTATTTATAAAGCTAATAAGATAGTCTACAAATCTAACGTACAAAAAAATTATCAATTTTTGACAAAATTCATAATTTTAGGGTAGTAGGATACTTTAAACGTTACTTAATAAAGAATGCTAGGCGTTACGTAACCGCTGAGCTCGATATATCATGAAAATATATGACTATATATGTACTTTTCAAAAGTTAAAAGAATCTAAGTCAAAACATTAAGCTTTCGATTGAATACAAAAGTATTTTATAGCTTTTCCCTGTTAATACAAAAAGGATTTCAATTTTAAAAACAGAATACATTTATCAAAAAAGTACCTGTAACTACACTCTTTGGGAGTCAATTTTCACAAAGTCCGTTCATTTTTGGATGACTACTCAGCAAAAGAAACAAGATTGCTGAATTTAGGTACGAGATCAAGAAGCTCAAAAAACGGGATTTATAATCATCAACAAAACTTTTGGTATTGATTTCCGTAAAACTCGTTCTTAAACTTTGCCAAATCTAAAGGTGTTCTTAATATGAATGGGACTATTTTACATTTTACTGCATTTGGCGATTTCACGCGTACACACAAAACTTTTTATTAAGCATGGGGGTTTTAAAAAATTCCCTAAAAATTAATAATTATTATCTTATTATTTGGCCTTAAATATTTTTCGCTCCCTTTGAAGCATTCGCGAAGCTTCCCTCCAAAATTTTTGAACTATCAGATTAACAGTGTGAAATTGTAAAAGTCCCAAATAAATATGTAACTTTTCATATTTATGCATAAGGTATATGGTACAGGTCTGGTGCCATATGTTTGGTATGGTTATGCATATGATACAGGTTTGCTCTGTAGAATCAACGTAGTTGATTTTCTTGTCAAGGCTGGGGGCATGATATTATATTATTTTCCATAAACAGCATTGGAAAAGGATATTTTGATTGCTAATCACCATATCTTTAAATTGCTTCGGCAAATGTTTTAAAATTATTATGTGTTTGCCCATATCCCTGAGCTTAATAGCAATCTAAGAGAAACATATTAAATTTCACGTCTGTAAGTTTTCATTAACATACATGAAAGCAAAATTTTAAAAAAATAACACTGATAAAACCTAAAAGTAATAAAAGAACCATATTTCAATTCCTTTATCCTAAAGAAAAAGCACTTTTTACCAGACCGAACACAAAAAAGTGGAGAATAATTTCTGCATCCCCACGTATTCCATTCCCAGCAGCATCTGCTATTAAATTCCATTTTAGGCTTAAGAAATCGAGTCCATCGTCTGGATATTCCTAAAACAAAACACTTCCTTTCACTTTAAAAGCATCGGACATTGATTTTCCTCCCGAGTGCAAACCAAACGATTTCCAACCGAGTTTATATGCTGCTACCGAATTATTGGATTTCCTTTAGCCCCCCCCCCCTACTTCTTTCTGCTAGCAATCCTTTCTGTATATTTCTTTACTTAGCCATAAACCTAGCATAGAGTACTCAGCTAAGAAAACAAACAGTAACGATTTCGCTTTTCGCTACGTTTGAAAAATATGCGTTGGCTATGTTCACATTTCCCTCTGCCACTCAGTTTCGCCAAAAGTGTGTTTTTCGGTCTTTTATTCTTATCTTTTGCGTATTTTGGCGAGCTTTTTTTATGTTTTTTTCTTGTTTCGACTCTATTTCACCGAATACTAATGCAGGAAGTGTAAATGGGGGGAAATTATGAAAAAACATTTTTTCATAAAGATGAGAAAAAAATTTTAAAAAAAGAATGTGTTTCAATACATTGACGGTACAAACATTCAAAAATTATACTATAACAGTTCAAAATGACTAATTTTAGATAGAAGTTTCTCAAATAATAGTCGTTTTTAATATAAATGTGTATTTACGAGCTTTCTGATTATTTTTCACGAGTATTTGTTGACATGGATACAAACTATTGAATTTTCTAAGGCACACAAAATGTCCTTAAGTCCTTTTAAACTTTTAACAATGCAGTAAATTAATGAAGAATATTGCGTTTCAGCAGGAAATCACATAGACTTTAATTTAAATGAACGAAATGCATAGTTAATACTTTAGAGACCAAAATCATTGCAATGTTACGTAAAATTCAGATCTTAAAAAGAAGGTATATAAATTTCAAGTAGAATCTAGAAAACTGTTGCGATGTACACTAATGGACAAACAAATTAGCGCACCAAGAAATAATTGCGGGATCGTAACGAAACTTTGCATGAAGGTACATGTCGGGGAGATATGCAAATGATTAGAAATGCCGTGTGGTTGCGCATTACGTATAGCCAGCAAAGGGCGTTTTACATCGTTCTCCATGGAGTATAAAACAGGTAACCAAAGCTTGTTTAAATGTGCTGAATCTTTTACAAAGGAAGGACTGAGGCAGACATGCCATTATGGCGTTTTCGAAGACAATATGAGCAGCTGTCGCAGTTTGAGAGGGGGAGAATCATTGGCATGATGGAAGCTGAGTGGTCAGCTAAGCGAGTAGCTCATCAATTAGGCCGCTCTGATTGTGTTGTGAGGAGGAGTTTAGACCAGTGGATCCGAGATACACGAAGACCAGGCTTAGGACGCCCTGGACAGACCAGTCGACGAGAAGACCGCCACATCGTGAGAAACGCACGTGTATAGACAATTGCTTCATCGGCCCCCATCCAAACACAAGTAGCACCTTCACTAGGGGCCTCTGGTGTCTTCTCGAACCACACGAAGGCGCCTGGCTGAAGGACGTTTGGGATCGTGGCGCCCTTTACGTGTGCTTCCCTTGACATCCAACCATCGACCCCTCCGTTTGGAGTGGTGCCGCGCACGAGGAAACTGGACTGCAGCGGAATGGAACCAGGTCGTCTTTAGCAACGAATTTAGATTCAGTCTCAGCAGTGATGACAATCATGTTCATGTGTAGATACCCCGGGGAGAACTCCTCAATCCTGCCTTTGCTTTACAGCGACACACCGCTCCCACAGCTGGTGTGATGGTATAGGGTGACATTGCCCACAATACACGGTCACCCTTAGTATTGATCCGTGGCACCATGACAGCCCACCGGTATGTCCATGACATCCTGCAGCCACATGTGTTGCCACTGATACAACGGCTACCAGGAGCCATTTTTCAAGAAGACAATGCTCGGCTTCACATGGCAAGGGTGTCACAAGGTTGTCTCCGCACTGTTACTACCCTTTCTTAGCCTGCATGATCACCAAATTTGTCTTCAATCGAGGATAACTGGGAACATTTGGGACGGCAAGTGGGGCTTACGAGTTTAAACGAACTAGAGGCAAGGTTACAGCAAATATGGAACTAAATGTCTCAAGACATCATACAGGAGTATGCATCAATGCCCGACCATATCGCATCGTGCATTCGCGCTGGAGGGGTTTCAACAGGGTATTAAATACTCCGTGCTTTTGCTTTTTTTTCCGAAGTGTAATTTAGAATTAAATAAAACTTACCTTAAAATTCTAACATGATGCCGATTCAAAATGACATAAATTTTCAAACTTCAATTCGCAATGTTAATGTATGTTACGTAACCAAGCATATGCATAAGTACTTTCCAGTTACTTACGTTTGATTGAAACAACGTTATTGCAAAACTAGCAAATACTTAATTATAATATGTTTTACATGTAAGAGGTTCTTCTTATTTTAATCTTTTTTTTCCTAAGATCGCGCCCATTCATAACTGAAAATCGTCGCTAAAATCCTTAAAATACAGATCAAAACGTATAACAATACGCGTATGCAGATAAATCGTACATTCATTTCCTCTTCTCGGCATTAATTTAGCTATATCTTAATACACAACTATATTTAAATGAATCCTACCTTGAATTTCAAGTAACAAATAGGAAATTTCATATATAGGATCTTAGTTTTGCCAATGAAACAAAATGCTATTTCAAAACGAGTTGAAATAATCAGAATACATCAAAGAGTTTCGTAATTAGAGCATTAAAATATAGCTAGCTGATGGGTTTTTTTTATTAACACATACTTTCAAAACATTAAAACTCATGCAAAAGATTATAAAAATATGAACAAATTGCTATAAATTTCTTATTTTCAGAAATCAGATTTATAATGCTATTTTATAAGCATCCATATTTCGAATGATTGTTATTCGAAATCATTCATCCTTAGCATTAGAACATAATATTTTTTTTATCCTCATTGAGTTTAAATATTGAGTTTACATTCAGTTTTCTTTCTTTTTGTATGATTCAGTGGAAAAATTACTTGTGCTACAGCATTTGGGAATTGAATTGCAAGAGTGACGCAGTTGCTCAACGAAATAGTTTACTATAAAGGTTAAGTATATCTACAATAGAACGTCGTTTATCTGAATCTATTGGGACCGGACACCGTTCGGATACGCGATTGTTTGGATAACCGAAAACCGAATGCGATCCATGCAGTATATGATACTGGACACTATACAAACATTGAAAATTATCACATGCGGGAAACGTGCTTGAAGAAAAGGCCAAACAGGTGCAAAACGTCGCAATTTTACCTTGATTGTGGAAAATAATCACTTATTTTTCGCTGTACCATTGTACACCCTCATTTTTCCACTGCAAGGTCTCTGATTTTTTCCATAGTGTCTGCACACGTAGGCTCGTCTCTAGCTGTCTCTAACGCAGCAAACGCGTCAGAATTTGATGAACCCTTGTTACTTTCGTTGTTACTGTTGTTGCCCTCGTTTTCCTCCGTTTCATCGTCGACAGGGTCGGATTCTTCTTGCACGGAAGTCACAATCTCGTCATCATTTAGCATTTGAAATCCACAGTCTTTGGCTTCGTATGCCATCCAGGTTTCTACATCAACAAAACTCAACAAAAGAGCACGCATACACCCCTCTCACAAACTGACCTAATATTCCGCGCAGATGCTTACCAAATCAGTCAACTGAAGTTCCCCAATATCCCTCACCTTGGGTTTTCCGGTCACTTTTGGCCTCACAGGAAACAAATGTTTAGCATTGCACTGTTCGAAAACATATCCGGACTTTGGTCTGGATATTTGACGTTTCGGATAATAAACGTTCGGATAAACGACGTTCTACTGTACTTCAAATATGCTTTTACTACTTTGAATTTCAGAGTGGAATCGAAATAAAACTTAGCAATTAAAATAAAAATAATGCTTTATTTTTAAAAACTTTTTAGATTGCTTGCATTGAACAAACGAGAACTTTAATCTATTTACAAAAGAAAACAAGACATTGTCGCCAAATTCTCGATCAATTATCTGCACTATGCATTGAATGAAAAACATTAATTGACATAATTAATCATAAACACAATATATCTCGAGTCAATAAAAGCTGTTTTTTCTTTTACTTAACGATTAGAAACTCCCTGACAAAATACATGCATCATTAAGTAATATGCATCAACATCAGCAGATTGATTTATCTAAGCATACCAGTTAAATGGAGGGGAAAAGTTAAATTATTAAAGCATATAGTTAAAGAACCATGGTTATTAGATATAATCTTGAAATATTTGCATGCAAATTAGCCTCTTGATTACTGTACCCTTTCATACAAATTTAACCATCGAAATATCGGAATTTGCATTCTGTAAGTATAAGAACAAATAAATTGCAAATGACTCGTTTGTTCCTTGAATGCGTTAAGCCACTGAAACATCATTTACTTAGAATCAATTGAAGTACTTTCATATGGAAGAATTAGGGCAAAATTATGTTTTTGGATGCTAGTATATTCTCTCATTCAATTTAATAACAGCATAATTACTTTTTATGATGTACATAAAGTATGCAACTGATAACACATATTTGCGGAAAATTTTTTGTTGATTCAAGCACAAATGAGAAACCAAGTATTACAATTGAACAAATATCAGTAGATAAATCTATAAATTGTTTAATTCTATAGCATATGTTCCGAGTACATATTAGAAATCTTCCAAGTTTTCTTGTATAGAGTTAAAAAAATTAATGAGTATTTATAAAGATTAATTATTTTAAGCAAACACACAAATATACACGTACATAATTATTAATCATCCATTTATACACATATGTACAGAGTGCCCCGAAAGTCAACGTCAAGCTGGAACAGGTAAGATAAAGTTATACCAGTTCTGGAAAAAAAAATTAAAACATTCCATATCACTTTATCAAGTGATTACTAGTATATGTTTGAAAATGTAGAAAACTGACTCGCTCCATTACATCATGAGTACTGCGGCTAAAAATTTCTAAATTTTACAGCAATTTAGTTTACTATCATGAAAACATAGAGCCGTGTAATTAATCACAGTCTCAATTTGAGAAAAACTTTACTGGTTGTATATATATATGTCGTGCTTTCCGAGTCATCACCAAGGCTTTTTGTAAAAACGGTTTTTATTCAACGAAGACATTTCGACGTCTGCGTGCTAAGAGAGAAACTGACACACGTTTTGTATAAAAGTCTGTGGACAACTTAGGCGGATGTTCTCAAGTACACTTCTTACTGAAGAGGTATATTTGAAAGTTAAGCATGACATACGAGGTAATAAAAATTAATGGTCGGGATAAAAGTTCTGTTTAGGGCCATGTGTTCTTCAAGAGGAAGAAGTGAGTAATCAAGATGTAACGGAAAATAAAAGTTAAAAGTGGTCTAGGGATTTAATTTTAGATATAATTTAGTTATCCTTAAGTATGTATAAACCCCTAGTAAAAACACTAATTTCTCATATTTTTACAATTGAAATAAGTCCCAATTTATGCACAAACTATTTTTAACGTATTATTTATTTAAAAAAAAATAAAAGATATCTGGAAATCATAAAAGGGATTAACCACTTCTGAAAAATAATTCTCGTATTTTTCACTCATTTTTTTACAGATTGTTATTTACTTTTCAAATAATATCAATTTAAGTTGCTGTAATTTTAGTTACAATTCTTTAAAACACTGAATTACAAAACACTGAAGCACATATTCTCACAATTTTATCTATGTTGGTAAAACAAATTTATTTTCAGAAAAGCTAGAAAAAGATTATTAAAATCTCATATTGCAAACATTTGTCTTATACTATTTTTTTTCTTAATTTGTTTAACGGTAGTCTCTGCATCCATTTTTAAAATACTTCTTTTTAATATAAATCACTGCCTATAAACAAATTTTTAAAAGAAAAATCTGCTTTGGTTAAGCGAATGGAGATAACAAAGAGAAACATTATAAATCTGTACATGCAGCAAAGTATTAAATCAAGAAAAGTAATATGTTAATAAATTTCTGTGTATATATTTATGTTAATAACTTCGTGTAGTATTCGGTAATTGACATGAAATAAATCTGATACAAATCTGGAGTTAAGAATGCATAAAAAATGTTAGCCACGCTTTCGGTGCTACTGGTTGACTTAAAAATAATTTCGTTAAATAAAAAGTTTCGGCTTTTTTTCCTTCTGGACATGTTTTGACATGTTTATTGATAATTTTGCCTTACCATATTACGCCGAATAGTAATTCATTCGATGAAATAATAAATAAAAAATATGTTGATTTTTTTTAATGTAAGGGATTGCGTACTCAAATTACTTTCTATGTCAAAATTTATTCTCGATATTATTCTAGAAAGAAGTGTGATTTGATCTTTCTCTTTCTACATATATATATGTATATACTATTGGGTATTGTACTGTTTTGAATACTTCGAAAAGTAATCCAGATAGAAACTTATTTCTTACTTGCTATTCTAAAGATAACTAGGACGTGAAAGTGCTTCCAATTTTGCATTTTTTTTATTTTACCTTTAAAAACTAGAGAGCACTTTGCTGGATCTTTAGATGCATTATTTATGAGAATTCGATAAATAGAACGCTGGAAAATTGAATTTTAAAATTGTAAAAAAAATTGTGATGTAACTGTGATTTAGGTACAAATCCGTATTGTATTTAGCATACATTGTAAAAAACTAATTTTTCTAAAAAAAGAATGTATTTTTTTTTTACATTATATGATAAAATTTATTAAAAGTTTTACATTTTTTTGTGCAAAAATTACGGAAAATTTAAATGATTAGTAACAAAATTTTAAGATAAAATTTTGTTTTTTGAAATGTTAATTATGTCTAGTTTTGGATTTATAAATATTCAGTGTAGTTTCTAAATTATAAATCAAGTGGATAGAGTGCAAAGTGGATCGTGAGGATTATTCTAAATTAAATGCACAGCTTGTAAAGTTTTGTTTTACTTAACTGCTTATTGTTAACCTTTCAATGCTCATACATAACTCTACATGTTTTTTCTCCTGTTGATATTTTACTTTCAAATAACTAATTATTCTTATGTATGAATACAAAAACAAAGATTCTTCTGTTATAATTTTTAAAAAGCGTTCCATTTAAATTAGACATCAAATTAACTTCTTAAATTCATCAAAGACATTTTCTTTGTGTATTTTTGTAACAATAAAAATATGTGTAAGGACATAAAACTTTGGTATTTTAAATGGAAGAAGGTGTTAATCATTGATAACGTAGGGAAAGAGTAATTAAAAAAACTTCTGAGCAATCTAGAATTTTAAATTTACAAATTAAAAACTGAGAAATGATGCAAAATAACCCTGTTAATTATGGAATGGCTTTGCATTGTATTAAAAAAATATTATTTTACAAACCATAGATAAAAATATCTTTATTTGCAATTTTTTTTAAAATTCAACTTTTGGTGATTCCGGTACAATTTTCAAAAAATCTACTTTACTTATAGTGCTGATATTTTGTATACTATTAGATCCACAAATTTTCTACAAAGCAAATGATTTTTTTTTTCAAATAAATATTCACAAATTTTAGATATAGCACAACTTCCGCATAAAATGTAAAGGAAATTTAAATCACTAAATTAAAAAAAAATTATAAATTTATTTTTTAAAATTTAATTTAATTTATTTTATGGATTATGTTTGCAAAAACTCTGTGAAATTCTATAGCTATATATGCAGTGGATTTTATTCAAAGTGTACCTTAGATAAGAACATGCCTTGAAAATAAAAAAAAATGGTTATTGATTAATTTTTGCTCATACTGATTTATTTGTAATTTAAAATGGAATTTTTTACATTTACAGTTACATAAAGAAACAGATAATTCAACGTAAAAATTTTACTTCCGTTGCTTTTAATTTAAGTAAGTGAGAACCATTTAAATTTGGTTACAAAGAAAAATCATTTTTCCTTGTCACAGACCTCCCAGTTACCTTAAAAAGCTCACGTGTAGCTGAACAGTGGGACGTTAATATTCCCTCACTCACTCACCCAGTTACCTTAAGATTTTTCCACATAATCACCATTCTGATTTATATATTCATAACATCGTTTCTTTACCTTTTGATGGACGTCACTGTAGAATTCAGAAGATTGTGTAGAAAATTATTGTTCTACATTTTGAAAGACATCTTTGTGTTTTTGTTTTCAAACGTATAAATTCGCAATAGATTTTGGAGTTCTGGGGAAAAGAAAAAGTAGCCTGAAGTGAGATTGAGAGAATAGGGTGGATGTGGAAAATTTCACAGAATTATTGCTTCGGCTCCTCAACTGCACCTCATGATCTGTAAATAGATGCAGATGCTTTTTGTGATTACACCAAGCCATATTTTAATAACAGTATCTTGTATCTCTTATTCTGCAGTGTGTAGCAATAGTCCTTAATAGTAGTCTGACCCTTATCCTACCAGTTTGTTAAGGTGATTCTGCGAAAAACATACATTATGACCTACGCCTTAGCTTTTTTACGGAATCACTGAGATTCCGCATTTTACTCATTTATTGGATTTCAAGGCCTCATTAATAGGTCAAAAATTTATCCATTAGATTCACAAGGTAACATTTCATACATTCATCTGGTGACGAAAAATTCCTCTTCATCTGGTTTCAACAGCTACCTCCTTTGATATGTTTTGCCCTTGGCATGCGAAGTTCTTCGTGAATAATTTTTCACATACTGCCGTAACTAAATACAGTCTCATCTATTATCATCTGGATGGTTGCTCTGCGGTTCAATAGCATAAAAAATTCTCCACTTTCTTCACTGGGACAGTATCTTCCATGAGTATTTGTCTTCAATTTCTTAGATTGTCGATGAGGGATGTGTAGCAGTTAAAAAATTATTTTATACAGCACATCAACGTCAGAAGGTAAGGTTTAATTTCCCTAATTAGCCATCATTTCATCATAGATTTGTCGGGAGCGCAGTAACCTTTCAAAAAATGAACTAAACGATATTCGGGTATCTAATTTCACCGTACTATGGGTCACTTAAATCTACGGCTTCTTGAAATCACATTAACCATCATTAATTGCTGTAATTTATGACATCATGTGCATAAGCATCATTTAATATGTAAAAGGAATTTTTTCCAGATATCTAGGTTATTTCTAATTTAAATTTTGCGATACCTCCTGAATAAATATATATAGATTTTAGATAACATATGGAAAATAAAAATGAATTTTGTATCATAATTATTTTTCATATTCAAATTTTTTTTAGTGCTTCAAATCTTCAAGAAAAGAGTTAACGAAACTTTATATAAATATTTTTATTGATTTAGTGCACGTATCTCAACTTTGTTTCGGGGGATTTAGTTGCATATTTTATGAAACAACAGAAAACATTCAGTTACCCTTTTTTAACCACTTAACTGGTTTGCCCGTACACCGTACGGGCTACCAAAAGATAGCCACAAACACTTTGCTCGCATGATTTACGGGTCTTAATATTTTCTTCTATTCACCCTTGGTTTTCATGTATTTTTAATTTTTATAGTAAGATTGTTAGTGCCAGTGATTTTAATAGATGCAGTTTGCCCATGGTACTGAAATGCTTCTCATCCGGGATTTTCTTTATGGTTAAGAGGGAAATTTAGATTCTTGAAAATAATTAATGGGGAACAGGTATTGGTAAAGTAATGTGCAATTTGTTGCTTGAGAAGAAACAAAAATGGAAAGATACTATCAAACATTCAATATTATCTCTATCCCATTGCAATGTGAGACACTATGCTTCAAATTGTGTGCATATATATATGTATACTAACACAAAATCCTCAACCGTTAGAAAAAGATGCGCAAGCAAGGATTTCTTTCTTTCTTTTTTTGTAATTATGAAATAATTTTTTAAAAATATATGAGATATTCTTCACGACATGTAGTGTGTACTTACTAAAAACAAGCATATACGGATTTTTGTGTTACAAAATTTTAAAATGAAAATGTAGTATGAAAAATTTAGAATTAAAAATTAAAATAAAATTCTTCCATTTTCGCATTATGTTAAGTATTACGCTTAGTCATATGCAATAAAAAATGTGATATTTTTTTAACTTTCGGGGCAAAACAATTGACGCTTAAGGGGTTAAATCTCAACTTGACTTGATTAAATGTTTTATTAACGTTTGCATTCAAAAGGAAAGCGATAACTAATGACATTGTACTACGTAATAATAACGAGGATGACACTTGATCTGATATTATACTTTCTAACTTACTCATCTCGTCAAACTTCAATCGCAAAATGATATTTTAGAGAATGCTACGTGCTATTACACAATGTTGCATAATTTACAAAAAAGTTCATTTCATGCTATAAGTATTTCTTTTAAGAAATACTGTCTAATGAAGTATGTGAAGCTTTACCGAAAACATTGCTATTATGAGACGAAAAGCGCTTCTTAAAAAAGTATCTTTACTTCAAATCAAAAACTATACAAAAAAGACAGGGGAAAATAACCTTTATATCTTTTAATAAAGAACTTAACATAAATAAATATTTTGTGGCTCTCATTTTCTCTTCGAAATTCTTCGCGTAACACGTATTTTCTCCCTTTTACTCTATTCATTTTTTCTGTACTACCTTTTTTTAAACAAAGTGTCAAACTCTGTGTTGAATCTTTTGAAAGGGATCCAGAGAGAGGAAGAAGAAGAAAACTTAGTAGAAATATTTTATGAATATAAAGGACAAAATATGAAAAGAAGAAATTCAAAATCCACCATAGAATATAAAAGTGAAAGAAGGCGAGAAGTTATAAAAGGCATGTTTTACATTCAGAATTTCTGTATAGATGTTTTTCAGATAGTATTTTGACACAAACTATTTTCTGTTCAGGTAAAAAGTTAAGAAAAAAATTGTAAGCATGTTTTTAAAAATCTCTCAAATCTTATTTTCTTTTTAAAGTAGAATAATGATAGAGACGAATCAAGTTTGGAATAGCTACATATTTTTAATATAGATAACACTATTGATCATCACCTCAAAAAGAGCTTCTTTTTCCATTCCAGAAAATATATACTACATACACCCGGGTTGGAGAATCTTTCTTTTCGGCAATAAGTTGTGACATGCCTAACTTCATTTACGTCCATCACTATTGTAAGGGATGGTTGTAGAGGTGATAGGGGAATTTTTTTGGTAGTGGAGTACACATCATCTTACTCCCACCGAGAATCATGGATAGTAAGATCAAAAATCCAAATTTTTGTTCAGTTTTTAGATCGGAGTATATTGCTATCAGAAAGAGTTCGCAGTTCGCATATAAACCCAAGTTTCAGTTTCAAGACGTTTAGATTCAGACTGAAAACCGTGTTTCAGTTCAACATCAATCTAATTGGATATCTTTAGGGGCCCATACTAGCCTTGATATCCTAAATATCCTTGATCGGGTTTCTTCTAATCATCGTGTATATCTTTAATGGTTCCCATCTCACGTGGGGATTGAGGGTAACGAGATAGCCAATTTCTTAGCCAGGACTGCGACTGAGGAAGGAGTGAGCCCTATTGGGTCCCTTACATTCAGTGATTTATCCTCCTTAAGAAGTTTGAACTCAATGATCTTGGAAGAACTCCTCCTAGACATCATTGGTACTTCGTAAGAAATCCAGGATGCTCATTCAAGCTTATGCCTAGGAAATATCAGACTGACTTCTTTCGCTTTGTGAGCGGCCATATAAAAGCTCTCACTTTTCGTCAGGGTCAGAAGATATTTCCGGATGGCCACTAGTGTAGTTCCGAGATCGTCTCTTTTGCCCACATCTTGAATTGTTAGAGCTTTAAAAAGGACTAAGTCCTTCTGAACCATCTTCTGTTTTTAGAATACCTAGATTTTTTTGGATTCTTGGAGATTGGCTTACATTGCTAGACAATTTGGGATAAGAAACAACACACAAAAACTATTGCAACGTGTTAAATAATTTTCCAAATTCAGGAAAGATTGACTAAATTAAAAGGCAAATTCTGTCGGAAAAAGTGCTATTTATCCAGGAACTGTCCAGTGATTAGAACAAATTTTCTTCTAACAGTAAATAACTGAAAAGTCTATTTAAATTCAAAATATCACACATTTAAAAAATTTCCAAATATTGAACGCAGCAGATCAAACCAAATATCACACAAGTTCTCATAAAGTAAATGAAATCTACATTCACTCTTACATTTTTGACACTACTGTTCTTCCCAGCATTGTCCTTATTTAGGCTGAAAACACACTTCCAAGAGTTTCGCCAAAAGACCATCCAAGAGCCTTCTGAGTTTAGGAGAAATATCTATTTTGGAAGACAAATTTAAGCACTTGGCTATATTTTCCCTCAAAAATTAAGAAAAAAATTAAGATCAAGTAAAAACATTGCACTCACTCACGTCGAGATTAAAGGAGTGTATAAAAAATGCACTGAATATCCTTATAAAAAGAAGAGAAAAACTAAATTTACGCGTGGAAAATGTAATAAATATATTGTATTTCCTACTTTTCTTCCTTTTTAACCTTTGTATACAAATTTTACTGTAAAAAAAAACAATGTAAAAACCCTGGGGTAAGACATACCCTGCGCGAAAACTTTAGGTCTTTTTTGTCACACGAGTGAGCCCAGGTTAAAGAAACATCGAATAACAAATGGACACAAACAGTACTTGTGTAATTGTTATTCATTTTCCTCTTTGCCAAATATTTTGGATTCTGATACAATTATGTTATACGTAAATAGGAATATTTATATATTTGCTTAGGATGTATACTGTTGATCGTATGTTCCAAAACTTTGTATAGATCTTCACTGATGCTTCAAAGAATCCATAAGCACATTTAAGTAATAAACTTAAGAAAACTGTAAAAATACATAGGCATCTCTAAAAACATATTGTCTGGAGACTAATGAGTAATCTATTACAAACTGATTTGATTCATCAGCATCTATAATTTTAAAATCATACAGTAAGCTAACGATTCCATTTCTAGTACTACACCCCACTTTTGGACAAATGAGCTAAATTTACAAATATTGCAATTACTGAACGAACGTTTTCCAGGAAATAAAACGGTTTCAGCGCAAGTGGTATTGAAAACTCATTACCATAAATCAATTGTCTTTGATATATGGTAGGAAAATTTCGCCAAAAAAAGTTCAAAAATGAGGAACCGATCGTCGAATCAGCGGCTTTTACTTATGGTAATTTTGAAGCTTTGCAGTAATTAACCGCGCCAAGTTCACAGTTTTAAGAATCGATGTTGGTGGAAAGGCGAGAACCAATAAAATTTTGCTTGCCTCGACTTGATATATGTAAGGCGAAGGCAAGTTTGAAAGAATATTTAAAGGGGCTGGAAAAAAAGCCCATTCGATGAATCATTGGAAAGTTTTTATAGGAATGGGAACTCTGAAAATAAACTTTTTTAATTGTAAAAGTGCTTAATGAGTTGACGTATCTCCTTACGAATTTTTCTCATAACTTTTTTCTTAATAAAAATTTTGCTAAGTTTCTAAGTTACCTACTATTCAATATTCGTTTCAAAGAGAGAATTAGTTTTTTTAAAAAAAATGTTCAGTTTTTAATTACAGTTCCAATGTATAGGAAAGAAAATATTCATTAAATTTTTAAAAAATAGTGCATTTGTCAGTTTTATGTGATTATTACTGGGAAATGATTCCAGATTGATATATAATTAGTAAACCTTCACAATTCCTTAAAGCAGTGCTTCTCAAACTTCCAATATTTGCGACCCAATATTCAATCATGACTTCCATCGCCCCCCCCATCCAAATAGAAATGCATTGAATTAAAAAATATAATACTTTGGCGCTAAGACTACAATACTATAACCACTTAAGTGCCACTGGCGTATATATACGTCTCACACAACCTGTGGCGTTAAATGACGTGGGCGTATATATACGTTTTTCCGAAGTAGGATCTTATCTGTGCGCTGATATCCATAAAATTATTCCGAAGGCTTGGGAGTGCAATAAAAGTACCTTATATAAGAAGATTTCCTTATTTATTCATTTTCGTCCCCCCAAATACTTAGCGTACCATCGATAATTCCTCGTGTATCATCTGGATACATATTTATTGCAAAGGGTCGTTTATAACTATTACACTTTCTCACTGCAAGAAGTGAATGAAGAAATTGTGAAAATAGAGAATATTATTACATCTCCAACTACCGTTTTACAAACAAAAAATTCTAATAAAGTATAAACGAAAGAAAAACACATTTATGGGAAACCTTTCCTCATTTTTTTGTTGTTCCACTGCAGAAGAGAGCTATATCCTTCCATTTAAAACGATCATTTGTGTATAATGAAAATAAGGGTTTTTATTCGGCTAAAAAAAAATCAAAATAGTGCCTTGAAATAGAATGAACATATAAGTCAAATATTTTCGCTTTTGGGGGGGGGGGATTGAATCCATAATAAAAGGACTTTTTCAGTTCTCAAAGCGAAAACGAGTAAACATTTAAAAACAGGCCTATTAAATTTCTTTTGAAATGTAAAAAGAGATCTAAAGAAAGTAGTCATTGTTGTTTGCAGAATAAAGTAAATTTAGAAATTCTGCAATTTTTGAGAAAGGAAATTTCTGAGGATTTAATAGTCTTTTTTAGGAAATAGACGATTTTTTCAGTAGAAGAAGAAATAATACTTTAATAGGCATTTTCGAGAAATAATGGTCCATAAAACAGCTATGTTGTTTTCAGCAATGAAATTCAAAATGAAACTCTTTTGTATATATCTCGTAATTTTAAAATAAAAATGCATAATAAATGTATTTGCATAGCAAGTTTTCGAAAAAAGAAAATTATCTCGGAATAGTAATACACAAATAACTTCTGTCGTGCTTTTGAATATTTTGATGTTTGCCGTCTGCTTCGTGAATCCCTTCACATATTTAAAAATAATTTATTTTATTAAATCAGTGCCTCTCAAATTTTCACAATTTGTGGTGCAGTTTTTAATCATAATTTTCATTGCACCCTCTACATACAATAACAATTAATTGAATCCATTAACAATGTACATTAACGCTAACGCTGGAATTCGATTTTTATTATAAATCGCACAGATTATCAAGATATGTATAAAATTGTGCATACTATTTTATGTTTGACAAGTCCATGGGGGAACTAATAATTATTAAACTCGGCTTGCTCAACCGGTGCGTTAAATGCCCCGGACGTATATATACGTATTTCTGAAATGCGATCTTTTTTTCGTTCTGCTATCAGTAAAACTATTCCGTAAGATATGAAATGCAATAAAATGATGTTTACAGTGTTTGTGAAGGATTTACTTATTTCAGAGAAAAATTTGCTTATTTATGCCTTTTCTTTTTCTCCTATTGCACCTCATACGTTCACCTATGTAAAAAACGGTGCCACTGGGGTGTGAATCCCATAACTTTTAACTGCCAGTTAAAAGGTTAATTTAAATGGAAAAGTAATTAAAAAGTTGACCACAAAATCGATTATTTTTGTATTATGTGAAAGCGTATTCATAGAAATGTTGTACACACATCAAGTATATGTTACAGAAATCTACGTTTGTTTACTAAGCAAATATATATATATAGCAATGTTTATAAATTTCCAGCGATACTATTTAAATTAATGAGTGTCCTAATTGTCATTCTGCTAATTAATTCTTCACTGAAACAAATTGATATATTATACGGTGTTTAGTTGTTTTTTTTTCATAAATATTTATCGAACCATTTATAGATTTTAACATTAATAATGTCTTCTTACCAAGCTTGATACGATGCATATAACAGGGTACTCGATAATCCTCTTATTTTTAGTAGAAAAGTGGTTGGACATTTATCCTTCTGTATGTATGACCAACACCCACGCAATGGGAGAGGTAAATAATACATCTCACATGACAATACGGATTACAGATGGTAACACACCCTCAGGGTGACATATACGACAGAATCTCGTGCGGTTATTATTCCTGCGAAATGCCATAATTTCTGTCTTTCTTTTGCTCTTATTAGACGTAAAAAGAACAAAATGATGGACAAGATGAAATATCTTTTATTATGATACTTATATTATGATTGAAGGATGTGTCTCCAGAAGAAACATTTTCAATAAAATCAAAATAGGTTGCATGTATGTTCATTGTATTTTCTTCATTCATTGATAGCTTGGTTATTTTCCAAGTTTCGTAGCAAGACAAATTAAAATACATAATTATTTCATTTGAGACAAATTGACTCGTTTACTAACGCTTGCCTTATATTATACACTACTGGTCAAACAAAATATAATGACCTGAAGGTAGTACGCAAACCATGTGAAATTTATATCATGCGTTTGTGGTGATGAAATATTCAAATCAATAGCATCAGACGCACATCACAGGCAGCTGTAGCGCCACCCGCAAGCGCTATATAAGGGGAGAACAGATTGGAAATTGGAAATACAGCAATTGTTTTCTTTTTTTGCGTAAGAGGTTTATCGTTGCCTCGTGAAAGACATCGAGCGTCTTTCGACTAAGAGTTTCTAAATTCGACAGAAGAATAATAGTAGCCTATGAAGATTGCTCATTATTCTTCAAAGAATCAGTCAACGTGTTGGACGAAAACAAGTAACTGTGCTGCGGATCTCTCATCACCGGATTCAGGAGGAAGCGACGGACCGACGGGGTTGAGTCACCCCCTTCGCAGCATCTCTGCCATTGTTGACAAGTGAATTGGGCACATGGCAGTTATGGATCGCGTAGCCACATCACAAACCATAGCACAACATATTCAGTCGGTTACTCATCATTTGTTGCCCGCTCCTACCATTCGACGCTGTTTGCAGTACAGTGGAATGTCCGCAAAGACGTCCATTGCTTAGTTTATCCTTGACTGGAAACTACAGGCGTTCGAGCTGCCAATTGTGCGATGAACGGCGGACATGGACAACGGAATGGAACGAATTTGTATTTACTGACGAATCATGCTTCTGTCTGCCACATCACGATAGTCGCATTCGAGCTTCAAGACACCGTGGTGAGAGGCTGCTAAACTGTTGCGTTATGCATCGCCACAATGGTCCTGCAACCGGCATCCTGGTTTGGGGTGGCAATGGATTTCACTGCCACACCCCTCTAGTACGCATTATACGTACTCGGAACATAAAGCGCTATATCTCTGGGGTGTTGAAGCTCGTGGTCCTTCCATCCATTCAGCGCTTGCCATCAGCTATATTACAACAGGATAATACGCGACCGCAAGTGGCACGCATTATTCAAGAGTTCATTTTTACCCATCAGATAGAATTGTTTCAATGGCCTGCTTGTTTTCCCGATCTATCGCCAATCGAAAACGTTTGGCCCATGCTTGCATAACGAATGGAGCGGGATACACCACCCGCTACTACACCAGATTAAATTTGGTAATATGTGGAAGCCAAATGGACTACTGTAACCCAAGGAAGCATCCGGAATCTCTTTGATTCTATGCCGAGACGTGGGGCAGCGGTTATAGCCAACAATGGCGGCTGCACTAACTACTTTTCATCTCACACGTCACAAAAGACCGTAAATTTAATTGTTTGATGTTTGTATAGCATGTTATCTGCCAAAAAAGTTTCATTGTGATATCTTTGGTGTTTTTTGGTGTTGCATTATGTGTGACCAGCAGTGTATATATAACATGGAAAAAAATAAGAACGCCTAAAATTAAGGATAAAATGTTGTTAAAGTAAATTGAAAAAAAAAACAATTGACTGATTGTTAATTAGGAGGGCATTTAGAAGCAACACGGAGTGCAACATAAAATGATTTAATCATACAAACCAATATTTCTTAGAAACAATCACCTCCACACTTCGCAAAAAATTATTTTTTCTCTTTATCTTTCTTTCTTTCTCTCTCTCTCTCTTTCCTTTTTGGAGCAGAAGACAATATTTGTTAGAATTTTTTTCAAAAACAATTACGTAAGACAATAACATAAAAATTTGTATAATTTTGAATTATATTGAAGGAATTACGATAGACTCAGCTGGAAACTCATTCCCCAAACTTTCATGCCCCACCTAAGTAAACACTGCGAATCTTGACAGATTTAACATGTAGCATAGTTATCCAATTTAATACCTAGAGACACAATTTACTATATGTATAATCACTTTGTTAAATGCTTTTTATAGAACACATTATTTTCAATTTAATGATTATATCGACTGCTTATTGTCTAGCATTGCTTTCATAATTTGGAATTTAAGTTTATATTAAATGGTACCTCTTTGAGCAAATGATTATTTATTTCAAGACTTCAGAAATATTTTGTAAATGGACAATTAAAGCTTGAATTTTTTTGTTCTCTTAGAAAATACGTTAAACACGCATGGTTATCTTCTCCAAGTAGACTCTTGAGAAATTGCGATTAGTTTTAAAACACCTTAAGGGTATAAATTTGAAATAAATAGCACGACTTACTATTCTCTCTCATTCAATATTCAACTACTAGATACTCCTTTGATTCTTAAATACAATTAAGAAATTAGCGCATTTTATTCAAAACTTTCAAATTTAAAAGATTTTATCGAAAATCCTTACTCATTTATACATTCTAACATAAAGAAAAAATAGAATACACATTTACTCTGATATAATATATTCATAAGTGTATCCGTACTGAATACTGTATTTGATAATTAATTAAACAATAACAAGTTAAGAACAAATTTAACAATTACCAGGAACCCAAAGGGCTTTCCATATATAAAATTATGTACAAAAATTTAATTATTTTCTTGATAATTTATACGGTTTGTAATTAAATTCGTATTGTAGATTTACGTCAAAGTGCATTACTATTCAATTTAAAGCATTGTTTTTGTTTGGATGGGGACGAATAAAATAAAAGTTGAAAATTGGATCGTAAGTATTCAAAATTTGAGAAGTACTGCGTTACATATATTAATTACAATATACTTAGGAAAACATCCAAACACATTGAGCATAACATAAAATGTATCAGCATTTTAAGAAAGAAAATGTAGTGACTTTATTACATGAACTCTCATTTTTTTAAATCTTTAGTATTATGGGGCAATAAAGAAATATATAAAATTAATTAAAGTGGAAAATGTTATTTTAAAAAAAATATTTTTGGCAGATTTTCGTCAAATTATTTGCATTAAGTCCTCCCTCTTAAAAATATTCTTTGAATATTTCTAGCGAACCTCATCTTCATTCGATATTAAAAGTTGAAAGTAACAATAAATTGTAGATGCTAAAAAGATATTCATTACAGGAAATTAAAATTCTATATGTTTTAGTTTTTAATTAATCATAAACACAATACTATCTGTAATTATTTTGCCTCTTTTATTTTACGATCAAGAAATCTTTTGCGTAAAATCACGAGCCATTAGATGATTTATATTTCCACTGGGAAGAGATTTTATTTATTATCGTTAATTTAAATGTGAAGTGATAACGTTAGGCAGTTGTGCGGAAGATAATGTTAAAAGCTTATGCTTATGGATTAAAAATAATTCCGCAAAACTTAACACACGCTATTATTAAGTATCCCAATTAAAATTCAATTATACAATGCAATTATCGGATTTTTATATCTATCAAAATTAAATTACCTGTATATAAATTACATACAAATTGGAAATTTAGGCGGGGAATCTATTGATACGATGTTTGGGACTAAAGTCATGGCAACTATTTTTTTACTTGAAGATACCAGTCCGGTTGGAAAATGTGACATATACCGACGAAAGAACAAGGTGGTAACTACACATGTGGACAATGCATAGCACTGGAATATCGTAACACACTAATTTATTACGGCAGTATACAGAGCAATATGGCCTTCACGGAGCAAAAGAATTACAACACTACACACAAAGTTGACATGACGATGCATTTGTGGTGCGTTTCTTGATCTGGCTTTGTTGTCTCGATCGTCTGTCTTCATCTATGAGCTGCTCGATGGCGGCACGTGCCAAGTCGGTCCGCACACTGAGCGGTCGTCCCGAACGTTGTTCATCACTGATTGACACACGTCCTTGCTGAAACTTTCCTACCTACCGTGCTACCGTATGGTATGGTAGGGCATTATTCCCAAGGGCTTCCACAAATTCACTGTGACATTCCATCTCATTTCTCCCGCTGATATAAGGGCGCTGCTCAATACGGCTTACTTCCATCTCACACGACATTCACCAACTTATTGATTTCAATATCCTCGCTGCGCTACTACCAGCTATCACAGATCCATCTGTTGTTCTGCATACACACTATGTCTGCAGATCTTCCACACGTTTCATATACGTTTGTGATTCATTCACATATCTACAAGAAAAAAATAGTTGCCATGACTTATGCCCCACTCTCGTATAATTTTGATGAAGCTTAAATGTTTATATTCCCTCGTGTATTTTTATATTAATCATCACTTCCGATTTTAATCTGATTGATAGGATCTTCATCTGTTTAGATCCACCGGTGTGTCGTGGCGACCATGAGTTATTACTGGCCGATCACTCATTTGAAAGCTGTGTAGCTGTATTCAAGACGACATGATACAGTTTCGGTTGACTCTCATTATCTAAGATGCATAACAGTTCAAATGTGAGTCTAAGAGAGAGACTGCTAGTGAGTAATGATTTCTCTATTTTATCTCTATAGAGGCGGGATATAACTTCAAAGGAAAAAAATGAAGAAACTTTTCTGTTGGAAGTAGCTGAGATTACAATGCAGCCATCGGTCCCTTGCCACCACTTGTGGAACGGACTTTTAAATCGAAGATAGACATGGGAAATATGCCAGATTGACCAGAGGGCAGTGTTTCTCAAACTGTGGGGCATAAGAATATTGAAAAGACGAATGCAAAAGATTATTTCAAAAAATATTACTTTACTGAAAGTAAAAATACATTCTGACGTAATAAGAAATAAATACACAACTACACAGATAGAACACGCTTAAAAATGTATCAGTTCTGCACAATGTGTTTGATAATTTATTTAGTAACACTAAGTTAAAAACAAGCTTATTAATTTCCCTTTGAATACATTATAAGCATTTTCTTAAATACATTATGAAATACCATCAGGGAGGAAGGTATATCTTACCGTTTCATTATTTATTTAACGATAACAATGTCATATTGCCCTAAATATATATATCCTATTTAAAAAAATTAATAGTATATTCCAAATCCAAACAGATTCTGGAAAGTAAGTTGCAAATCAAGTTTTGTCTTCAATATTTGAACATGGTTTAGGTTTACGAGAATCAAAGCTGATAGTTCACATGTTGCTACTAACTGTTAGGTGAATAAAACGCATAACCAATTGAAGGGATCTAAGTTCAGATAAATGAAAAATGTTTTTACATTTTCTAAAGGAATGAACTTTCCAAAGATTTACACTTTTTTTTGCTGAGAATGTAATTATTGACCAAATTTGGCCGCTCTAAAAAGTTCCTCTAATCTATATTAATTTTTAAAAAAATTTAAAAATTGAGTTTTTGAAAAAAAAATATTGATAAGTAAATTAGGGGAAAACATATAAGTTTATATTATAAATTCCATCTTTAAACCGTTTATAATTGAACATTTTTTTTAATCTATGTAATAATAATTCTTATTATTTCTAGATGCTTTCCAATACTTATTATATATTGAAGGCAATTCGAAATGCAAGATTAAGGACTTATACGAATAGCAATAATAAATTTTATAAAAAATTATTAATGCATAAAGAGTATGAGTTGCAGTGTTTAAAAGAAATATTTGTGTTGTATTAAAGAATGAACTCAAATAAAAAAAAATAGTCATATGCAAAAAAAAAAAAATTATTATATTTAAAAAGTCAAAATACGTACATTACACAAAATGCAAAAACAAACGTTTCTAAAAACCTTTCAGAAATTTACAACACATAAATATGGAAATAATAAAAAAAATGCAGGAAAAATAGGAAAAGTTTAAAATCGGAATTAATTTTTCGTCACAAATTTTTTTTTAATTTTCTCACTGAGACAATTTTTAAAATTTTACAACTCGTCTGCGTCACATAAAATATATTTTAAAACTAAATCAAGGTAAAGTGTCTAACATTTAAAAGTCAACCACAGAAGATACTGTTGGGTGTAACAGTTCAAATATTGTTTACTTAAGTAATCTGTCTGCAATTCGTTTCAGGAAAAGCGGATGAGAATAAAAGTAAGACAAATGTACACATTTTTCGTTTTTTGAAATACCCAGCAACAGCTTCTGAAAAGTATCTTATGTTTTAAAAACTTTTGTGTATCTGGAAGAATATTTCTTTTCAAATTGGCATACTATTAATTTCCTTTTAAGCACTACTGTTATATCCTAATGCGGGAATTTTGTTCCAACATATATCACACTAGAAACGTTTCTATGCATTATGTGTACGCATATGCCTATTAAGATGCACTGCTCGTGAAAATTTCCGCTTGTATAAGTGACACTGGAGCGGTATTTCTGCGGTATGTTTACGCATATGTGCATTAAGATTTCCTTTTTGGGAAAAAGATTTGTAACATTCATCACACTGGTAGGATTTCTCTCCGGTATGCGTACGCATATGAAGAGTAAGAGTTGCTGTTTGTGAAATTTTCGATTACATACATCGCACTGGTAGTGTTTCTCTCCAGTATGCGTGCGCACATGCTGAGTAAGATTTTGTTTTAATAAAAATTCCCGATTACATACATCACACTTGTGGGGTTTCTCTCCAGTATGCGTAAGCACATGCCAAGTAAGAGCTCGTTTTAGTGAAAAAATTTGATTACATACATCACACTGGAAAGGTTTCTCTCCAGTATGTGTTCGAATATGTCGAGTAAGATTACATTTTAGTGAAAATTCTCTTTTACATTCCTCACATTGGTAAATTTTCTTTACAGGATGCTTACGTACTTGCCGAGTAAGATGCTCAAATTTTAATTTTTTTCGCTGAGATGAATAATTCTCTGTTGTTGCGCCATTTTGTGTATGCATATGCCGTTTGAGATTTGTATGTAAAAGCGATTGTGCATTCGTGTACCCCGAAAGTTGTCCCATTTGGGATGGATTCCGCTGACATATGTCATACTGGAAAGGCTTCTCACTACAAAATATACATTTGTGTTTCAATAGCATGTCTTTACTTTGAAAGGTTTTCACACAAGTGTCACAATTGTAAGTTGCTTCAAAATTAGATTTTGCTTCAGATGGAAAATTACGATCTAATATTATTGTGTTCGAGTTTATGTAACTCGAGGAAGATTTCAAACTTTCGAGAGAGCCTGGAGTCATATTTGAACAGATTATCGTTCAATTCAGCGTTTTCACATTTATTTTCATTTATACTGACAAAATTCGTACTAAATAGTTCACCCTTTAAAACTGACATTTCGTTTTGGGAGTCGAGGAAATTAAACTCTGATGGAGGTATGTCCATTAGAATGGAATCGATGGTTTGTGAAAGAAGGTCGTCATTTATGGAATCCAGTCCGAGAAGTGAGTCACATGCAGTTGGTGTACGTCGGCTTTCAAACGAAATATCAACCAAGTCTTCCTGTACTCCTTTTGGCCGCATTTCTGTGTTTGCACGACTTGAATAATTGTATTCAAAAAGTGAATTAGTTTTATCTGTTTGAAAATGATTTTGCCCCTGTAAAAGAGTCCCATGCCCACTTGCAAAATTTACTCCTATCTGCTGACTGTATTGGAATGCTGTACTTTGTCCGACATATCCAAACATTGCCTCATCCTGAGATGGCTGAAATTGAGATTGAAAACTTTGAAGTCCCTTTGTTTGTTGCAAAGAAAATAGCTCTAAATTCTCAAAATTTTATAGAAAGTCATTTTTTTCGATTCCTTTGCACTTACTCAATAGATAATCTTCCATAATCTTTTGAAAACCGTTCAGTGGGAAAGGTACAAAATAATTAATATATTGTCTTTTCAGTTTTTTTGTTTGAGATTTAGAATAAAATATTCGTATTTCCTAAATATTTCAAAAAAATCCCGATAACACCTTTTTATAATTTAATACCTAGTATTTCATTCTTCTTAAAAAGTATATATATATCTATATCTTCACATAATGGTCTTCTGACACGCATTAAAATATCGAAGCACAGGGTCTAATACGCTGCTATAATATTTCTTACTTACAATTTGAATATTTACACTGCTTACGTTTTTCATCAGTGAAGTGAAATTCAACGTGGCTTAGTGAGTTGTGTTGACTATGACTACTGGATTGGGCATTCTTTCCTGAGTGTTTTCTTTCCAGTTCATTTGAATGAGTAAGTGAATGAATTTTAAAATTGCACTATTTTTCCACATGAGGGCTTTTGGTGACGTACCTTGTAATTTTGAACCATGATCAAGTGACGAGGACGATACATGAGGTAGCATCCTCCTGTCCCAACTACCACACCACACTATAGGGAGGACGTTTGAGCTCTCTACAGATTTAACGTGTATCGCTCCAATACATGGCAGGTCTTTTGTGGTACTGGGCTCGAACTCATGACACGCCTGCCATATGATCCGATGCTTTGATCACTTGGCTGCCGCGGCCTCGAGTTAATTTCAAAAATTCATGTAAAAGGGAATATTGCCTATCGCTTGATATGTTTTTGCTCAAGAAAGAAGAATCCTTAAGCAAAATTTTGTCATGTCATGCTGGTAAAAATCATTTCGAAAGACTGATAAAGTGTTCTCCTCTGCGGGGAATAGCTAGTACTCCTTAAAAGTGAAACAACAAATATATGGGTTGATTTTTCAGATTAATTTATAAAAATAAGAAACTTGGTTCTTCCCACTGATTTGATTTTTGTTTTAATCTACTGCCTCGTACCTTTTTCTCTAGATTTGTATAAATATATCCTTTTCGAAAAGCTAGGAAATTCTAAACGGTTAGTGCTTTTATATTAGAGGATGATCAATTACTTATTGCCTACGGTTATAGGTTTTACTTACAGAGTTTTGAGACTTGTGTGTGTGAATCAGGGTATTTTTTTAAGAAGTTTCATTAGCTTAAATTCCATACGATTATATACTTATAAGCTACTTTCGAAACCTTGTAATGTAAATCAATGTGTGTATGTCTTCAAAAAACAATTTTTAAATTTTTAAATATTTAATTTATTGTTAGATTTGTGATATCCTTCAAAGAAAGGTCATTAATTTTAAAGCATATGTTCATGAAAAATTTTAAGCACAGTTTTACTCAAAGTAAATTTATTGAAGTAGAAATAAATATTGGTTTAAGTGTGTATAAGACAAGGGATTTTTTTTGAAAGAATAACTCATATACTAAAAAGCTATGTAAATTTTAATGTTTAAGATATTTTTTTTTAATAAACCTTGATTCAACTGAATTTTTTTAAGAAGAGGATTTAAAATCTGGATTGGGGTGTGAAACGATTGCTAAAGAACACCCTAGCAATTCACATCCAAGCATTGCGTTTGAACCATAATTTATATTTTAAAAGTTTCGTTTATTACATTAAATCATTTAAAATGTTTTTAAATCACAATTTCGCAACTGTGAAATGTCAATTGGGAAGGATTCCCCAATAGATAAATTAAAGGAGTAAAATATGGATAATTACACTGCTGGCAACCGCAAATACAACACCAAGAAAGATAAGAGATAGCTCAACAAAATTTATTTTGTAGATAACATATTGACCAAGTATCAAATGATTAAATTTATAGACTTCTGTGAAGTGTGGTTCCGGTAGAATCAGTAGCCAGAGTAACCGCCATTGTTGGAGGTCACCGTCGCCACACGCCTCGGCACTGATTTAAAGATACTTTTGATGTGTTTCTTAGGGTACAGAAGATAAAGCAGTTTCCACACGTTGCCAAAGTTGATCTGGTGTGGCAGCTGGGGGTGTAATCTGGGTCAATCGTTGAGCAAACATGGACCACATGTTTTCTATCGCTGAAAGATCTGGAGAGCGAGCCGGCCAGGGAAGCAATTCAATCTGGTGATTGACGAAGAACCCTTGGACAATGCGTGTTACGTGTGGTCGCGCAATATCCTGTTGAAATATGGCTGTGGACAAGCCCTGAAGGTAAGGAAGGACAACTGGCTCCAACACCTCGGAGATGTAGCGTTGGCTGTTTAAAGTACCGGCAATGCGCACTAGAGGAGTGCGAGAGTGATATCCAATACCGCACCGCCTTCCATAATACCCGATGCAGGACCAGTGTGGTGGTGAATAACGCAGTTGTTCATCATACTTTCTCCCCGGTGTCTCCAGACTCGAATCCGACCATCGTGATTTTGCAGACAAATGCGTGACTCATCAGTAAATACAACTTCATTCCATTCTGCCGCCCACATTCTTCTTTCATCCCACCATTGGCGGTGGAGATGTCTGTGGTTCTGCGTCAAGAGTAGACCAAGAAATGGACGTCTTGCGGACAGACCACTCTGCTGTAAACGGCGTGGAATGGTACGCGTAGACACTGAATGATGCGTTACAGACTCAATGTGTTGTGCTATGGTTCGTGATGTGACTGAGAGATCCGTCGCTGCCATGCACACAATTTGCCTTTCCTCACGTGAATTGGTACACTGAGGTGGATGCGATTGACCACGTCGCACAGTGGTCAGTTTTCCCGATCTGGCGCATGGAAACCTCAAAAATGAAATTGAGCGGAAATAAAAATCAACCTACAATTTAAGGTCCTCTTGAGTTCCCTAGCCATGTGGTAAAATATTTTTGTCAGTACGCGAATGGAGATTTTCAACAACCTTCGCTATATATCGGGTTTGATCTTTCTATAAGAAACACTTGCGAGTCTCATTTTCCAGTCGGAAGTTCAATCGTTTCGTCTGAAAAAGATTTTGCAGATTTAGCGGGGTTTTTTTTTGAAAATATATGCCATGGATAAGTAATTTCTTGATTTGACTTTCAAATTAGTTTCAAGTTCGATTAAAATTATAAAAACATAACATTTAGCACAGCATGTAACTCCTACTAAAGTATGTTGGTTTTTTGTGTTTAATGGATTAGAACTTTTGGGATTGACACTGATTGTTCACAGTAACACTTAACTCACATAGAGTAGATATAGACCTTTAATTTAATACCAAGTTTAACTGCAACTTTTCATAGTTATGATTTTTTTTCAGCGTTGGCCGATGGTATTACTCGACGTGCCTTATTTAATGTGTGGAAGAAAGAGCAGGATCCCAAGCGTAAAACTAATATCGTTTTGAGTTTTGTTAGGACTACAATGGACTGTGATAAATATGAGGACCAGCTGCAATTTTAATTTAGAAAAATTTTTAAACTTTTTATTTTTTCGTGGGAGTAAAAGGGATGAGGTGCTGTAGACATGAAAAGTTCTCCAAGTTGAATGATGCGTGGCTGTTGGGGGGAGTAAGATTTATACCATCCAAATCAACTCAAGGTCGACCCTCCAAATCATTCGGGGAATGCAAAGCCACGGAAAAGAGGGAAATAGTACTCTTCTTGCTTTAGCAAGCAAGCAAGAACTAGCATTTGCAACAAGAATGTCAATGCAAGCAGCCGGAGAAAGAGATGCTGCCTTAATTTTGAAACAAGTGACTACTTGCTCACCTAGACGTGCTACTAGCGTGAAGAAATGCTTAGCCCGACCGCCAGAATCGGCGAAAAAAATGACTGACCAAGCCTTGGCTCTTAATGTCGACACCAAAATGCCAAAAGGCCAATTTAATAGAAAAAAAGGAAATAGCAGAGTTCCACGCTGGATATTTACCCCAACTATAACAAGCTAATATAGTATAAAATTAACTGTTATCCTCCTGGTATCGTTATTGATGAAATATCAGCAGAGGTTCCAATGCAAGCGCTTTTTTACAACACCTTATGCAGAGGAAGCTCAGGAAGATGTTTTAAAACAAATTGATACCCAAAATAGCATTATACCGCTGAAGGAGAGGTATAAAGCTGATGCATGGTAGACACCTAAAGGTTCGCCAGGGTAATAATCTTATAATTTCAGTTCTTTCCATCATTTGTTTTTCATAAAAATATAATATTTCGATATTAGGGTGAAACAAAAAACTTTAAATGGGGGGGGGGATATTCGGCTTTGGGTTGAATTTTAGCATATATATATATATATATATCATTTCATTATTTTTTTTCTCCAAAACTAATTAAGATTTTGTAAAATCGATCCCTAAAGGTGTTTAAAACATTCTTAGAAATATTACAAATAATTAACACAAAAAGAATAAAATTTTTAAAAACAAATTAAATTTGCAAACTTTTGTGGATAATATGTACAAAATTTATCTCGTATCATTTTCTTTAATAGAAACGTTATATGAAATGCTAAAATATAATTTTTTAGTACATAAATAAAAAAAAATTCTTAAAGGGGGCCGGTTGTTTTAAATACTATGTATTAACCTTTATTGTATATCTACATTGTTATGTTTGATTGTATTTGTCTAAATATTTTAAATTTTAACTTTTTTTAACATGCCGCTTTATTTCTTGTATATATTCTCCATGTGTCAAATTACTGTACCTGTTAATTTCCTTAGATCCTTGTTTAAAAACTAGTTCCCCTCAGCAATCATTTGTTGTTGATCAAATTCAAAATTAACGTAAATTAGTTAAGGCTATATTCACCTTATTTCTTGATAAAAATCAAAAGAAAATAACCAATTTACATTAATTACTACGATTTTTGATCATTAGATATAATTATGAAAACTTCAAAGCTATAAAATAATTTCCGTGCGCCAGATCGGGAAAACTGACCACTGTGCCCCGTTGGCACAAAAAAATCGCTGTGTAGTATTGCAGCTTTAGTGTCAAAATTATTGAATTCAATACATTGTCATTTGTATGAAGGGGGCCACGATGAAAAACGTAATTGAATATTGGGGAGAAAACATTGAAATTTTGAGAATCAATGCTTTAGGAAGGTCAAAGGTTAAGTTACCCACAAAGTTAAGCGTGGGCATTGTCCTGCTTTGGGTACTTTTCCAAGAGAAACTAAGTAACCGTAGCGAAATTATATTAATTGCTTAACCGGAAGATGCTCCAATAGTGGAAACTATCACACATCTGAATCTACTTAGCTAAAAATAACTGCGGTACTAGAATACAATCTTGCAAATTATTTAAGGAATCTGTACACCTTCGAAGAAAATTTTTTGAAAAACTGTAATATTTGCTATTAAAATATTTTTTACTGATGAAACATAACTTAAAACTATGAAAAATACATTTAATATTTTACTTATAAAACAAAAAAAAATTTAGGGAGAAAAACATAGTAAAAATTGTAATTAAATTCATTGTTAGAATAACGCACATAACTCAAATGAAAACAAAAATATCACTTTTTTGTAAATTTGATGTTGATCATCATAACATTTTTTAGGGCTGGTACCATTTTCCTAATGATAATCAAATTAGTACAATTTTTATCAAGGTTCGAGTAAAATAACATTGAAAAATCTCTAAAAAATTATTACGAGACATGATATACATCTTTGTTACTAAAAATGTATCAACTCTAAAAACATGAAAATAGTAGGGGTTCTTTAAACCTATAAAATAAATGTACTTGTAAAATTTAAACTAATTTGGTTCACAACTTTTTCTGATATTTACGTTGTAAAATGCCAATACGTTAAAAAAATGCATTTTGAAATAAATCAGAAATAAACTTTAAACTGCAATTTTTAATATTAAACACAATTAGATGTACTTAAAATGCCCCTGATTTATAAATAACACCCTCTTTACTCTCTAAAACATTGATTTTTTCCCTGGTTGCTTTTAAAATTTTTCTAAGCTGCTTTACATGTGGTGTTGAATGACGTTCTGCATCGTTAATTCTTTTTACGTGAAGATGTTTGTATGATTTTAAAATAAAATAACCAGGAGTTATATTAAGTTTTTTAAAAATGTCAACACAACCCTTGTACCCATTATTAAATTGTATAACAGCATCCAATGCACCATATTTTAATGTTTTCAGGCACACGAAAACTTCTTTCGGTACTCTCTGCCATATAATGTCATTAAAACACTCATTTGAGTTTTGCGTTTTGCCATGCAGACATTTAGTTAGTAGTTCTTTGGTACATAATTCTAAATATGTAGACTTAATCATGTTTAAAACTTCATTAGATAAACCTTTATATTTTTTTTTTGGTTTTTGGCCACAAGATAGTGCTCGCTGGTAGTAGCACCAACTATCATTTCCGATGGGACAGTGTCCATGCATGGGTTTCTTGGCATTTGATGAGAAATGAAATAGGGCCGCAATAACATTTTGTTGAAGACCGTAGAGGTTTCCAACATTGTTACGAACAGCAATTCCATAATAGTTTTGCAATCGGTCAATAAAAGATGTGAGTTTGCCTTTACCAGACAGATTTTTATTTTTTGACTTTAGTTTGCGCAATCTCGCACCTACTCTCTTTTGAACATGACCGATGCATTCATATTTTGTGACACTATCTTTATCATAAGTATCTTTGACACTGATAAAGACCTTGGAATCCCCGTCACCATAATATTGTGCATATTTAAGGCGTCGCTTCACAATAGAACGTTGGAAGATTCTAGTTGCACCAACAGCTTCCATTTTCAACGCAGAACCTTGAAAATTTCTATAGCATACGTGATCTTCTGCAAAAGTTTCCGATTCAATGCTTTTAGGCATTTTAGAAATCTTTCTGCAGATGGGGCAATATGACGACATTATTTCAATGTCCACTACTTTACCAGTGTCAACTGACAAAGCTGCGACACACGCATTCATGCAAGTGTAACCCCTACACTGCCATGTTCCGTCAACTGAAACACTACATTCAACTATTTTATTTTTAGAAGGATGTAGCACTAACAGTTCAGAAGCTGCTTTTTGCATTGATAGTTCACTAACTTCTGAAATCACAGACATGAGTTTGTTCTCATGATTAGTGTACGCAGTTTTACTGAGCCTGGGTAAATTTAACGTACCACATAATTTAAACCCAGCAGAAAAACCTTTACCAATTTGTCTCATACCATAAACAAATCTTGTATTTACTTCAGGACAGTTTAAAGTTTTCTTTGAAATAGAAAACCCTGAGTAAAAGTTACAATGTTTACACCTTATAACAAAATTTGAACACAAACCATACCTTGAATCCTCAGAAAGCAATAAGCCTTCTTCGAAACATCTTGGCCAACAAAGTTGTAAAAAAACATTTAAGAGGACATCAATATCTATGATTCTATTTTCTGTAAGTGTTTTAGGCTCATACTCTGCCATTTCCTCATCAAAAACAGCAGGCATTTTGATCTTTGAAGAACTGGCGTTGGTGGATGTTGAGCTACAATTTTTGGAATCTTTATTAGTAGATCCATTGCCACGAAATTTTCGTTTTCTCTTAGTACTAATTCTGCGTTTTAAGTTTCCCATTTTAAATGAAAAAAAATTTAAATTTTCAGCAATAAAAAAGGATTTAACAGAAACTTAGAAAGTGCTGCGCAATTGTAAGCAAATGTAAACAAACAAGAACACATTCTCTTTTCCTGCCAGATTCTGGATAAAAATATTAGTAAAAACCTGTTACCAATTATATTTCTGAAGATTCTGAAAACTCAAATTCATATTTTAAAGTGTATAAATTTTCTACTATTGCATATTTAAGCAATACTTTGTAAAATAAAAAATGTAAACAAACATTTTTTTCAACTTCCGGAACTTGTACTTCCGGTTTCAAAAAGTAGCTACCGAGTAAAATTCAAATCCCCATAACTTAAGCTCTAAATTAGATGGAAACAAAATTTTTTTAAGCACCATTTTAAAGAAAATAGTTCAAATTTTAAAATAAAATCAAAATTCAAAAATCGAAAATTTTGGCGAAAATGACGTTTTGAAGGTGTACGGATACCTTAAAAAAACCTGTGTAGCTAAATACGGAGACAGGTACAAGGAATAGGGATCAAAAGTCGATTAATTTTAAAATTACGCTTTGTAATCATAAAGCCAGTTATAGTATTCACTAATATAGATATGGGAATGTTTTCGGACGTAACTAACTATTCCTATATTTTTTCTTTTTTTTAGTATTAGAAACTTTTCCTTCTTTAATAACTTACTAGGTTTGGAAAATTAAAATTCATATTATTATTATTATAAACGTTCCCCAAAAGAAAAGTGGACACATGCTATTGCGCCAGAATGAGTGCAACTATAGCAGAACCACCGTAAATAGATACGAAAGATGATAGGTAGTGTACATCGCATACAATGTTTAACAGTGAAATTTGTTAGTGGTAAGAGGAAATTAATAGGAAACGAAGTCGTGCCACATAAGAAAGCGTTCAAATCGGAACATTTTTCATCGGAACATTCCTGTATTCTTAGCGAAAAGTGTCCGTGATTTATGTCCTTTATTACAGTCACATACATTTGAAACTTAATGGTTTAGTTCGATTGATATTTTTTCTCAAATTATCAAAAAGAGAAATTGAAAAGTCCTTATAAGTAGATAGTATCTTTGTTAAATTATGCACTGGCATAATAATTTTTTCCGTGTACAATAAAAATTATTTAAAAAAAGGGATTGAGGTAATTCAGTCGCCACGAGTGATCATTAATGTTAGTACTGAGTGTACGCCTACTCCCGGGTTAATTAAACGTTTCTAAATATGGATTTAATTGTAATTTGGTTGATGCATAATAAGTTTATGCATTAAACAAATAGTTACTCATATTTTTATCGATATTGATATACTATTTTTCTCTATCTCTTGTAACATTTTTATAATACAAATAAAGTATTCTCACTGTGCAAAGAGTAACTGAAACGAAAACGCACCAATGCATACACTCATCTTTTAAATTAAATTGCATTCCACTTAAGGAAACAAAAGCAAATAAAGTAAGACAAGCTCTCTTATTACAACAATTTTTCCGAAGAGAAATATTTTCCGTTTAACGCTCCCAATACTTGATTTCCATTCTTTCATTCCAGCATTCCTTTGGAAACACAATCACCGTTCATAATCTCACCTTCAGAAGAAAAATGAAAGACTCGCTCGTATTGGCGCCAAAATTAAAGAAAAATCGCTCACATAAATCTGTTGGGAGAAGCGATGTACCGTGAAATCTAATGCGTTGATTACTTTTCTAAATCTCCATACATGGAGCAATTAGTGCGAAAAAACTTTCGATACAGTTCTGCGATTCAGAAAACTAATAAATGTATTAATCGTTGATAAGCCTTTTAGTTTCTTCGAAGATGCTTTTAATGGAATATGTACTCATTTCCCCAAATAGAATTGCATTCTTTCGGAATTTTGCTATCGGATTATGTTTTTTTTATTTACTTAATTTTCTTTGAGATGTATTCATTAATGAACGACCGTATTTAAAAGCAAATGAATGGTACGTTAGGGCTATATCCTGGCTTGGGTATCGAGTTTTATTGAGTACACTTGCTTTGCATGTATATTGAAGTTTTAAAAATTATTCCACTTCTAAATATGTAATTGTAAACAGATATGTGAGTCTTATTTTTATAGTTTCGGAAGATTCTTATTATATGTATCACTGTTGAATACTCATAAGACAAAAATTAGGTGTTTAAATATTAAATAATTTAATTTAAGTTAGTCATTTTTCTAGAAAAGAAATATATCAGCTCAATCTCGTTTCTGTCTTAAACTGCATTGGAATTAAAAAAGAAATAAAATTCTAAAAAACCGTTC
The DNA here is from genome assembly GCA_019973975.1 of Trichonephila clavata. Taxonomy (NCBI): domain Eukaryota; kingdom Metazoa; phylum Arthropoda; class Arachnida; order Araneae; family Nephilidae; genus Trichonephila; species Trichonephila clavata. Next base: position 42,369 of record BMAO01012667.1, on the reverse strand, counting down.
AATATTTATAAAGTAAGATGAAAAAAAAAATAACATTCGAGTCTACTCTCAAAGACATCATGAACAATGAAAATATCCAATACAGTTGTCTATTTAGTACGAAATCAAAGACAAAAAAAAAATCAATGCAAACTGACAAGAAACGAATACAACGTATCAAATTTTGTGTAAAAACTCAGATGAAAAATCTATTTATTTAAATGACACCGCCACTTTCTGTTAAAATTCTTTTCCTCTTAAATTTTCCTTAAATTTTAAGTAAATGAATCAGTATTTCAATGAAAAATAATTATTTTTATCTCCATTTTTCTATAAACTGAAACCAATACAGCAAAATCGCTCCAATCTCGTCTAAGGGATTTGTTTTTAATTTTTGGAAAACATCGATATTTTTTTTATATTTAAAACAAAGAAAGGAAAATTTCAGGGACATTGGTGTGATTGTGAACAGTAAGAGAAAATATACTTTATAAATTGTTGATGTATAGTTAATGGTCATACACACAGTTAAGTTCTTCGTTTTTTAAAGCAAAAATCCAATGAATCCCCACAAAAAAACGAATCTAAATATTTTGGTTAAAAAAAAATTTTTGAACTTGCATTATAATTTCAAATTTATTACAAATATAAGCCACAAAAAATAAAATTTAATATTCTATGAACGTGAATGGAAAATGTTATATATCAGTTCCACAGATAATTCTATTTAAAATTAATTTGACTGTAAGAAATCCTTAAAATAAACTTTTACTTTGTGAATATTTGGCATACATTCCTGCTGAAGTATTAAATGATTGTTTAAGTCAATCATATCGTAGTTTCAATTAAACAATAATTGTCATCCAAAAAATCTTGGATGGAATTATACCAGCCAATTGCAAACCATGTTTTTCTAAAATATATTTCAGCAGCATCAATATTTGCAAGTCATACTACAGAAATATATATTAAAAAAAAAAGCGTAACAGTATACAATTTTTACAAAAATACTCTTTTTTGATTCATCATTTTTGAAATTTTCACTCTCTTTCAATTTATCAATGACCTTAATTACTTCTAAATTAACAGAAAATTAACGAGTTTATGCTTACAAATGAATAAAATGATATAGTTAAAAGTTCAATTGAAACTTCATTAACAAAAATGCACTTCAATGTACGAATGGAAGTTTTTTGAGGGAATGAAAGGGACAAAAAAAATCAGCGACATGAATCACCCAACGTCGAACCATCAGCGTTTACTCGAGATGATGAAGACACTTTGCAGTCATTTGTTTCGCTTCGTACAGAATTTTCGTTAATTAAACTGAAAGAAGAGTGTTGGAAAACCGATAAAATTTAGTTTGCCTAAGCGAGATATAGGAATATCAGGTTTCGATAAAAGGCTGAGATGTTTAAAACATTTACTAGAAAATATTCAATGAAATATTGCAAAATGTTCCCTCTTAGCAAACTAAGAGGAGTTAAATATTGAGCAGTAAAAGTTTAATAAGTCGTTTACTAGGTGCGATTTTTATTTCTAAATCATCGTACGTATTAACTAAAAAGTCGATAATTCAGCCAAACCCAGTCGCTCTCAAATGTAATTGCACGCTTATGTAATTGTATTAACTTTTCTCCATTTTATTTTGGTACTATTTATTTTTTTTTGTATTAAGATAGAATATACACGAGCTAATTTGGAATTTTTTTCGGAGAATTACTATTCTCGTATACATTTCTCATCTTTAAAAATATCATCAAACTGCTCTTTCCAAACCCTCCTTAGAAGAAAAAATATTCTACATATGTAGACTCATTTTTTTACCTTATTCGAAAAAGAAAAAAAAAAGAAGAAAGGAAACATAAACATGATTAAAAACATGCTTTAATATTTTTCTAAAATTGGATTTTGTTTTTGTTTTACTAGCCATTGACGTACATTTTCTCTAGTTGATATAAAGCATAAGTTCTCAACATGGGCGATAACGCCCCCTAGTGGGTGTCTGAAGCTTTCAGGGGGCAGTAAAAGACCTAGAGAAAATTAGGGGGCGCTGAGATGGCATGGAGGGGCTTGGGCAGATTAACCAAATATAGTCTAAAAAATACTAAAAAACACCCAGATTATGTACTAACGAAAGTAAATTTTAATACTGTTTTCCTTATGTTGAATGTATGTATTTAAATCCGTTCTATATGACATGTGTACGAAAGTTCACATATTTCGCTAGTTCGGAAGCTGTATGAAAAACTTAAAGCTTACATTGCATTCAGATCTACATTAAATTTAATGAAATATTGCATTTTAATTTTTGTAGTGCACGTGTTGTCTTTGTCTGTGAGCAGTAGGAAAAATGTTTCATCCACTGTATTTCATTACATATATATTATCCAAGAAACATAATTAAATATGTTAACCAGGAATTAACGTGTGATTCCTTAAAGGTTGAAACTGTCAATTTATATTTATTTTGAAAGCAATAGTTTATTATGAATTAGTTTGTATCATCAAAACACCTGCCTGTCTTTATAACAGGTAAGCTAAAACATTTATTTTACTCTTTTAAATGAAGAAGAAATTTACACACACAGTAGCGTTTCAATTCCAACACAATATATCTTATCTATGGCTAAAATATATAATATATTACACATTTAAATATATTTGTGGCAATAGCTATTTCAGATTCGTAAGTAAAAAAAAAATGTGGCTTTAGAAAAAAAACTTAAATTAAAAAATATATTCTATTAGTAATAGAATTTTTTTTTAAATTTAACTCTTCTTTTCACCATGTATTATGTACACTCTTATTTCTGTAGAGTAGGAGGGGTCGGTATCAAAATATTCATAAGAAAAGGGGGTGGTATCGAAATATTCACTAGAAAAGGGGCCCCAGTTCAAAAAAGGTTGGGTACCTATGATTTAAAGTGACGTTATAAATTTGCTGCAATAGTCCACAGAAGAAGGCCCTTTTATATTAATGCATGGTTCATCGTCTTTTAAGTGCAGGATAATTTTGCGAAATTAACAGGCAAGATTTTAGGAATATATCATGATTTGTTCTAGAATTCTCTAACTCGTAAACACAGTAGATTTTATTTTACCAAGAAACACGTAACGCTAAAGTATAAATCTACAATAGCACAGGAACAAAATTCACACAAATTATTACGTTATCCTTTTGCAAATAAATAACTCTATTACGCTAGCAGCGTATCTGGTTCTACAGTTGAATAAGGCAAAATAACTTTTTAAAAAATCATAACATTAAAGATAATTCTGGATTTTAAGAACGATAAAATATCCAGCATTCTAAAATTCAAACGTTTTTATTCCACAAAAAATACAATACTAACTGTTGCCAAAATATACAAACAAAACTTTTACTTAATACTTACATTCGGTTACAGTGAATACGCACAAGTATAGATGCCATGAATTAATCCAAAAAATAAACTCTGAAGACATGACACAAATTAGGAACATAGCAATTGAAATCAGTAATCACAAATTCTTGTAAGAAACACATAGTCACTGTCAAATGTTTGACTATAATGCCCTTTTCTCACATTGCTTTTATGTAAGTTAGAAATAACCTTTTTTCTAGAAGATTCTAAAATTTTCGTGAAATAACTATTTCAGAATGTTGTGGACTTAAGTAGAGATATCGAATTTTGTCTCCAATTTCCACAACTTGGTGATATTTAGTGACTTAATACATCGACAAGTTTAATCCAATCCATTTATATTTTAGAAATACTAATTTTTTGTCCTAAATTTAGTAATTCTGTCCACAATGCAGTTATGGCAAAGATAAAAGCTATTAAAGTTCAAAATTTATGTATATTTATCATTATTCTTGCTAATAGTATATTGTTATACACTTTTGAATTAGCTGAATGATTTCAATACATAAACAATTAAGATTGAGACATAAACTTTGCAATGTTTGTAATAATTTCAAAATATTTTTTACCTAATATTTATTAACACAAATAAGAATAAGTGATGTATCTCAAGTGCAACGTATGTGTTCTGTACATGTTTGTGCTAAATGCTGTATTCCAAATTACGGAACAGAAAAATAAAATATATAATGAAGAAGAAGCCTGAACTGTGTTCACTAAAGCTCAATGTTAAAATGTTTATGATGTTCTTTTAAAGTATAATGATGGCCCGATTAAAATCCGCAATTAAATTTGTGTCAAAGTGTGTGGAGTGTGCAGAGTGCTTAACATAAGACTTAAAACAATTTTTAAATGAGTTCAAATGTATGTAAACATGTTTTGAGCTTTTTATGTAAATCATTGAATTGGAGAACTGTAAATACAAGTACTTTTTAAATTTTTAACCAGTGCATTTTTCAGAACATTTTAATGGCGAAACTTAAATCGACAATTTAACTTTAACCCCCCCCTCCCCTTCATTTGCCTCTTTTCCCCCCTCTTACAATGAGAACGTTTCAAGCATTTTTAAGAATTTAAAAAAGTTGTATGTATATATTTGGAGCTTATTTATTTACTTCTAAAATTTATATAAAACATTCACATTGAATATTAATATGATATTGTTACGAACTCTAATTTATATTAAATGTAATTTGAAATAACTTAATGCTAATTAATCATTCACTTTATTAAGGGCTCAAACTTTGAATCCCAGTTCACATTATAACTACTTAGCCATTCTTGTAAGAATTGAAATTACTTATTCATGAGACAGCTTAAATGTCTGTTGTATCTCTAAATATAAATACCCCTTGTGGTTTAAATATAGCGGAAATCTCGAGGCCGTCATATTCCAGCATACACAGGTTCAATCATCTATTTTAATAGAGTAAAAATGAATATTAAATTATGCAAGTAGTTTTCCACGATACAATTTGGTTACTTTAACTGTATGTCTATAGTTAAATTCCAAAAGTACAATATTTAAAATAAAAAAATAATTTATTGATTTGAAATTAAAAATTCCTTTGGTTGATGTTAATAAAGATAGATATTTTATTATAATGCAATTTGAAATTAAATTGAGAATTTTCTTCATTTTTTATATTGAAGTATTTTCATAATTACCATTTATTTGATTACATTTTGTCAATGTTAAAATGTAAAATAAACATTTGTGATAAAAAATACATCGTTGTTTTGGAAAATTTATAGTCTTCCAGTTTGATCCTCATGATTCGAGAGGTCATTTAGTAAATTTTATGAAAAAATTACTAGAAATACCAATTAAACTAAAATGCATAGTTAAGGGAAAAGTTAATTCCATACCTTATTTAAGAAAAGGAATATTCCATGTGTCGTTAATAATCTATTTGAAACAGTGCTTCTCAAACTTTCAATGCCTGTGACCCAATTTTCAGTCATAATCCCCCCCCCCTCGTTTTCCATACAAAAACAATGTGTTGAATTCAATAGCAATGTACTTTGACGCTAAGACTAAAATACAACTAAAATTATAAATTGTACAACTTATAAAGATAAGTTTAACGTTTTGTATATAATTGTATATATGACAAGTCCATGAGTTCACTGGTAAACTTGTTCTTAACTTGATATTGATAAATAATTACCAAATATATTGTGCAGTTCTGATACATTTATGAATGCATTATATCAGAGTAAATGCGTATTTTATTTTTTATTTTAGGAATGTATTTTGTTTTGTTTCCTTTCCACAAATCAATATTTTAAAATAATGTTTTATTTTTGACTTTTCAATATGCTCGCGCCACCCTTGTTGGGTTACACGCCTCCCAATGTAGGCACAACACACAGTTTGAGAAACGCTGGTTTAAAAATTAAGAGTAGAAATAACTGTTTTTTAAAAGGTAGAATTGTTTTCCTTTATTCAAATTTGCACAAGCATTAATTCCCCACCCTCCTCTTTATTATGTCCAATTTTAATGGTACATCGTCTTGGACAAGAGTCAAACTTTGAACTTTCTATTTTGAAAGAAAAAAGTTAGATTAAGTTTGAAAAAGAAGAAATATCTGTTTGAAAATAGTTCAAATGTAAAAGGAAAAATGAAAGGCAACAACACTAACAAAAGAAGAAAAAAGAGTGCAGAAGAAACTAAAAGCCATACTCCAATGACAATTCTATCAATATATTCATGACAGAATGTGTCCAAATAGAAACTGGTTTGGGAACAGAAAAATTCTAACGAATATTTTTCAAGAAGTAGAAAGGTTTCACATATTGTAAGGTTTCCTTGGGAAAAGGAAATGCGGGTAAAATCAGTTGTTCGAATAACCCTCGAAATTTTGTAGTCTTCCAGTTTTAAGATTTAAAATGTTCACTATGGATTCCCCCGTAAGGGGCATATCTTACTGAGAAAGGTTAATGATTTTTCCATCTTTTTTCGCAGCGTCTTTGTTTCTGAATAACGTACATACCATTGGGATGCGGCAACACTGTTTCTCTATTTTTTTTCAATGTGTTCTCGTTCCCTTACGTTTTTATCCCCACTTTCATTTTACATTTAAATTATTCAGTTGGACCCCGATTTCACGAACCCCTATTTAACCAATTTCGAGATTAAACTAATTTTTCTCTTTCCCTTATTAAAATGAAAGCAGAACCTCTATTTAATGAATAAAAACCCTGAATTAACGAATTATTTCAGAAGCTGAAAAAAATATTTTTATAAGTTTGTATTCGAAAAAATTAGATTTTTTCCCCAATGACATATCCGTTTTGTCCGTAACAGGAAAAAAAATTTTCTATTCCAAATTCTTTGGGTGGAAACTTGTAAATTTCAACGGGAAAGGGTGAAGACATTTATTAGACTTTATAGGTGCTGACGAGCCATGAGTGTAACCGTTCGTGTGAGTCTGGAGTAGGACAAGAAATTCCTTTCTTATCTCATCCCACTCCACAATGAGGGGTATATTTTAACGATTATAATACATTTGTTTACGGATTAACTATGTGCAATTGTAGTTAAGGAAATTGTTGATTTGTCGGAACCAATGTATAACAGAATGCAGATAAAGGTAATGAAACTCCAATTAAAACTTTCACACATTATCTAATACCCGTGGGTAGTCTAGTGGTTAGAGCATCGGACTCCAGACCGGAAAGCCTGGGTTCGATGCCCGATACCACCAAGTACCCTCCGAGTACACATAGAGTACGTACTCTTTAAATCAGTGGGCGAAGGTCTTGTGGGCTGTCGCAGCAGAAATCATGGGCACAGAGTGCTGGAGAATATTTCCCTCCCCTCCAGTCTATGCCTAAATTGTGGAGGTGCAGATAGGTGATGTCGTCATCTATCGTGTAGAAGTCTAACCTGTCTCAGGCTCTGGAAACTTTCTTTCCTGCCCTTCGTGAAGGACACAAGAACACAGCACATTATCTAATGTTTTACATTACTAGGAAACTGTGAAAGCAGACCTTTTCCTTATGCAGCAAGATGAAATAGAAGCATTATTTTCTTCTCTGCATAGAGTTGAAAAAGAACTCTTTCCAGTCAAGAATCAAGCCTATTTTCAACCATCTATTTGTCATTATTTTAAAATCTCCAATGAACTGATGCGAAATAATTCACCAATAGTACTTTTAGTTGTTGAAAATAAGTGTATAGTTTCTAACTTGGATATTTCTTGTGTACAATTGCTTATTATAGAATTTTCAGAGGCAAAATGCAAAATTTTTTTATTCTGTTTAGACATGGATATAACGAACAAAATTTTCGATTCCCAGGAATTCATTAAATCGGGGTCCGACTGTTTTTAATTTTAACATTCTTTACACACCCGTAAACATAATGAAATTCACATTTTTTGGACGGGTAGCTCTTTATATTTAATGCGATAAAAATAATATCTTAAGGTATCCGAGTACTTGCGACAAATTATTCTAAGAAGATTGAGATGTGTGGATTTTTTTGTGGTTTTTAGATTTGCTTAGTATATTTTAAGAGAAATATGCGAAACTTAAGAAAAGAAAAATAAATTATTATTACTAAAATGGGAGAAAATTGGTAAAAATTTACAATAAATAACGTAAATATGGCCCATTCTGTGCCAAAAAATTATGAAAAAATTTGCGATTTTTCAATTCTGATGTGGTGTTATATTATTCATTTTTGAGATGACTATCAGGATAGGAGATATTTTAATTTTTGCAAAAGCTAGAGAACTTTATCTTAGTTATTATGTGAAATTGCTTAACATAATAGTGATTATATTCACACAAGGGAATGTAAATTTTGTATTAAAACAATGATTGATAAATCATAAAGTTATAACACTTCAACTATTATAAAGAACATACACAAAAAATTTCAGTTCATTATTTTCAAAACTTTTTTAGCGATCGCTATCCACGTTTGAGTGTTTTCAAAAAAACACATTTCAAGTAAAACGTGATTTAAAGTATGACATTAAGATGAAAGTAATGACATCGTCTTTTAATAAACGACTTGCAGTGTTTGTTCTAGAGAACGGAAAATAATAAACTTGGTGTTTTTATAAAGCTAATAAGATGGTCTATAAAATAAAATCATAAAAAATTGTCTATTTTTGACAAAATTCACAATTTTAGGGTAGTCCAAACCTTAAAGTTTGGCTTAAAATTGTAAAAAAAATCTTTTTCCTCCCCCCTCCCCCCATTAAACTGCTTTATGAAAACTTTATTGAATGTGAAAACCTATAAATGACTATCCCTTGAAAAACTTCTCTTGTTTTTAGACTCGGAGGCATGGAAGCTCATCTTTTACCATAACTTTCATAATAAAAAACATCCATATTGCTTAGGAGGACAGTACATTATCTTAACGCCATTCTTAGACTTCACCTGATAGTGTCAACTTCTGACAAAAAAAAAGAAAGACAGGACAGCTTTAAATTGCACCTTGAAGCAGTTTTTTCTGAAAGTCAAGCGTTACCAAAAAATTAACAAGTATTTGACGTTTATTGGAAAGTATCACCATTGTGTGCTAAGAAAATAATAAAAACAACCCTCACTTTCAAATTATTTTTATTTATTTTTTTCCTGCGAAAATTTCTTTATTGTTTAATCTTTTCTCTTTAAAAATTTATCTGGTCTAACTTGTCTTCTTGCGTTTCCTACAATGTACTATTTATGTCTCCCTTGCTGATCATAAAATAATCGACGTTAATAATAAATATGAATAATAAAACGGAAGAACTTTTTCCACGCATTTTTTATATTCCTGTGTAGATGTGAAATCCCGGGTAAAGACGCACGTTTCAGTACTTTGTCAGACATAATAATAAATTGATTGCAGATATTTCAAAATAAAAAATACCATGGTGGGGGATATTCAAATTGGGTCTATGTTCGAGTCCTGTTTTTGTTGAACAAAGGCGGTTGAACTGCAGGGAAAGTGGGCATAAAAAAAATCTTACGTTTGGTGCGATGAGGTGGAAATCAAGAGGAGTACAGCAGTTGACAGCTGAAATTTGGACATGATTCAAAATTATGAGACTGTCATCTAATAATTATTTTACTGCTCAAACATACAAGGTGTGACACAAAAAAGAACGAGACTAAGTGTGTAACTTAAAAAAAGAGTGGAGTTGGCTACATCGTTATTGGGTGACGTCATCTCACACACCTTCTCTATACAAGTGGTCAGTTTCGACAAAACCGATCACGCCAATAGGGAATAGTGCATCATTGAGTGAACACGTTCAACAGCATTCTGCCGAAAAAAATGCCTAATGAAAAAAAGCCGAACAGAGAATAAACATTAAGTTTCTTATAAAACTTAAGAAATAAACTACTGAAACATTTCAAATGATAACTGAGGCTTATGGTGCTGAAAATTTATCCCGTACACGAGTATTTGAATAACATAAGCGGCTTTTAGGAGGAAGGGACAGTGTGGAAGATGATGGACATGCTGACCTGAAAATTCAAGGCAATTTTAATTGTCTTCTTCAACGGCAATGATATTGTAATGATTGAATGGGTTTCTCGTGGTCAGACTGTTAACCATTACTACTACATCGAAGTATTAAAAAGATTTCGTGAAAAAAATTAGGAACAAATCGCCACTTTTGTAAAGTGTGGATGGCTTTTGCACCATGACAATGCACCCGTTCACACGGCCCTATCTGTCAAGCAATTTCTGGCGAGTAAAAATATTTCTGTAATGGAGAATTCGCCTTATTCGTTTGATTTGGCTTCAAGCAGCTTTCTTTATTTCCTTCATTTCAATTTTGCTTAGAGAGAACCCATTTTACCTCGGCTATGTGAAGAGGTTCTGACAAAAACGGAAAATCTCATGAAGGGCTTTCCAAAGCCCTCGTTCCAGAACTGTCACCTGCAATGGATGCAGAAGTATGTGAATGCTGAGGGGAACTACTTTCAAGGTGGTACTGTCACGGAGAACCGATTCTGTAAGTACAATGACTTATTGGACTGGTCTCGTTTTTTGTGTCACATCTCATGTATGTTGTTTTCAAGTTAAAATCGTTGGAATTTATGATAAAATCACTTATTATAAATTATCGAAATTAATATATTTCTAAATAACGTTTTCTAAATATCATGATCATAACAATTTGAGGTTTATTATTTATACACAACGTTGTCTCTTTCCTACTTTCATTAGACATGATAATGTAATATTTATGAAATAGCCGTTGTTTTTAACGTTATCGAATTTTCCTTAACGGGATTAATTAATTGTATTAATTACTAGGGTCGAGATGAGTATTACGATAAAAATATGCTTCTACAGTAAATAATTTCTATTGTTACGTAAAAATATGTATAGTTAAAAAATATAATAACTAAATTTTAAAAAAATTATTTTCATTACTAGAAAAAATAAAGTATTTTATTTAATATATCAGACAATTCTCCAAAATCCAAACAGAAATTTCATACTTTATAAAAGTTATAGAGTATTTATAATTATATATCTAGCTCATACTCGTTTCTTTTACTAATACTTTAAACACCATATTCTAAGTTAGACAAGGTATATTAGAAGAGGTAGAAAAAGTTTTTATCATTTCTTTACTTTCATCTAACTCTAATTAATAAAGAAAAGATTTTGCTTATGTTGAGTACTAGAATACGAAACATTATTATAATTACCGAATTAAATGCAAATTATTTTAATGTGATGTCAATTTAATTACTTTACCATAGTTTGTGTATTACAACTCTTAAAGATTTTTATGGGATATTCATATATTTAACACTGCTTTGGAAGAATAATCTTTACAGATTATTTGTAAAATATTGAATACACTGAGTATTTTTTCGTAATTGAGTTTTATCACAAAGGAGTTTTTACAGTTTTTTTTAAAAAATATTTTAGCAGGATTTTGTTTTTTATAAACCCGGTCTGTGTGCCAAATATTACGCCTTTCAAAAATATGAGTCACACTTTTTCTTTTGTAAAATATCAACTACAAACATTAGTTTTTTCGAATTACAGAGGAAACCATAAAAACTTCTAAACATATATATATTCTGTAGTGCAGATTTTTCATTCATATAAAAAATTAAGAAAAGAAATGCAAATAATTTTTATCTGTAAGTATTTATTTTGAAATATAGTTCGTGTACTGAGTGTTGGACGAACAATAGGAAAACATTATTTTGAATTATGGTGTTTTCCAAAGCCAAATCTTGCCATATAAGTGCGACTTTCATGTTTTTTTTTCTAATTTTCCAGCCATTTGTTAAGCAGTTAACGATATTTTCATCATAGATCATTGAAATATCTTCTCTATTCGTTTAACCCTTTCACGACTAAATGAGGCATTTTACCCATTTTAAAATTAAATATTGTTACATTTGAGTATTACATTATATGGAATGTCAAAACACAATTGTTTGAAAGGGAACTTTTAAAAAATAATTAACTGTTTAAACAATGGTGGCCAATGATAAAGCATTTGCGGGCTGTACTTAGTTATTATTTCTGGAATTTAATGTAATTATATATAGCTGAGTTTTCTCATGATTTGTGTTATTCCATTAGTAAGATTTTGTGGTATAATTAAGTATGTCTGAACATAAATAGACAAATGTCTGATATTGAAAAGTAGATATGTGTGTGTGGGGGGGTGCCTTGTGCAGCCCATACGTAAAATCACTTTTTGTGTATTTTTCATATAATTCATGTCTAAACAAATTAAAATTAACAGTTACATGCTAAAATTTATTTTTCGCCACTTTATGGTCCTGTAGAGGTTAATAAATAATTTTTAAAAATTATTTTTTAGCTTTTATTTAACTTACAATGTATGTATGTGTGTATGTATGTATGTATGTATGTATGTATGTAATTTGTTCGGGTGGAATCTTGCAACTCAATTTTGAAGCTGATATCTTCATACTATTGAGCTGAAATTTTGTATACAAGTTTAGTTTGGATGACAATGCATGTTTTGACCATTTATATTCCGATATTGCAATTAATTAAGAATATATTAATTAAAAACCTTAAAAACCATTAACATTATTACAACAATGCAGACCAACTTTGATATGTCTGCATTGTTGTAATAATGTTATTGTTATAACAATGACAAAAGTTGGCGTCAAAAATTGGTTTTCAGCCAAACTGGAATTTCATAACGTTGCGCTATTGACTGTATTAATAATTTGTCTAAAAATAATTACGTTTCTACAAAGTAAAAATAATCTAATTTCTACAACGTATGCAATTTTTTTTTTACAAATTTCTATCTATTTTCTTGGATTTAAATTCAAAGCAAAAAAGTAGAGCTATTTTTCAAGTAGATTGGTACCTTGTATTCCTTTCTCTAAGCTGCCAAGTTAAACTGCGATGGAGTATTGTAGAAATTCTTTAAAAAATTTATCTAACTTTAATCTATGAAACTCAGACAAAAAATAATTACAGAATCGGAAAGATCATTTATTTCGTCCCGATACGGTATAATGTTTTTTTTACAAAATAATAATATTTGTATTTCTTACGATTTTTTTTAAATGAGTCACAATCGATGCGCTTTTATGAAAATAATGTCTAAATTAATGCGCATGAATTTTTTTTGTTTAAATGAATCGACATCCCTGTACTAAAACAGCTTATGCTTTGCTCTTTTAGAATCAGTCATTTAAAAAAAATGCCGAAAACCTTTTTTTTTACGATTTTTCAAAAAATACTCAAAATTTTAACTTAACATTTAATAACTTCGTTATTTATGAAGATAATCTCATAAAACTTTTTTTTTGTGTGTACAACAATATTACCCAATATTTGTTCGAAGATTGAAAAAAATTGCTTAAAAATTATGGATTTAAAAAAAATTGTGTTTTTCGTCGTGTACCCTTTTTACGAGAATTCATTTAGCTAAACTGTTCGAAAATAACCGGCAAACGACCTAACAACAATGATGCGTTGAATGAGATGAACAGACTGAGAAACCTGTCCAGTGATAACTAAAAAGTAAAAAATAAATTAGAAGTAAAAAAACCTTTTTAAAAACAAGCTTTTATTTAAATGCGCTAAAAAGAATAAAATAAACTTTTTCTGTAAAACTTTTTTTACTATCAACTAATAACGTCATTACACAATTTATATGATATAAAAGCTTGTCGCGAGATTTACCTCTGCAGATAAACAAGTAAATTGATCTGATTGATTTTAATTTGTAAAAATTTCAAACTAAGTAAATAACAGTACTTTAATCTCGCGACGAGCTTTTATATCATATAATTTGTGTAATGACGTTATCAGTTGATAGTAAAAAAAGTTTTACTGAAAAAGTTTATTTTATTCTTTTTAGCGCATTTAAATAAAAACTTGTTTTTAAAAAGGTTTTTTTACTTCTAATTTATTTTTATTATTTTGTTTCTGGGATAAACTGATTATTTAATTTAGAATGATGTATGAAATGTAACCTTAATTACAATTAGCCTATCTTGAAGCATGCACAGAATCGTGATATACTGAAAGACATGATTAAACTTTAGATATATAATGCATTTCAATAAAATTTATAAAAGCCCATTTATGGTACTTAAATTGATAAAATTTAATTTTCAGAAAAAATGACACTTACATTGCAATTGAAAGACTGTAACGGAATAAAATGTAAATAATAAATAACTGCATTTTGAAACAAAATGTAAATATATTTTTCAAATAGTTGTAGAGTTTACGAGTATCACTTTGTTAATAATTTTTTAAATCATATTATTAAATAGCAAAAACATGGAACGATCTCTAAATGATTTATCTTAAACATTTTGCTTTGTCTGATTGGTAACAATTCTAATATATTTATATATATTTTAGAATTAGCTGCATAGATGAAAACAATATATTTAATTCGACGTTGCTAAACAACCAAAACATTTTCAGTCGAACAGTGTTAAAATAATAAGTTAGTATCGTAAACTAGCAGAAACCTTTTATACGAGGAAGTACAACAGAGCTCATGTCTACAAATACATTCAGTTGTGTGTGCTAGCTAAAGTTAAATCCGTGGGTTGCCTAGTCGTTGGGGCATCGGACGCCAAACCGGAAGGCCTGTTTTCGATCCCCGATGTCACCAAATACCCTCCGAGTACAAAAGGAGTACGTATTCGTTAAATAAGTGGGTTCGAAAGTCTTGTGGGTAGCAGCAACCAATGATGCAGGGTGATGGGGAATATTTTCCTCCCCTCCAGTTCTATGTCTAAATTGTGGAGGTGGAGATAAGTAGTGTCGCTATCTATCATGTATGAACCAAGCCAAAATCGTGCACGTTGCTCAAATCTAAAAGCTAACGACAGGCGTACACTTAGCCTCTTGCCCCGATGAATTTAATGGGTCTCGATCTGACACCGTCAGACAGGCGGCATTAGAAACAACCACAACAAAAACACATCATTTCAAAAATAATCAACACGCTCGTTTGTATCAAGAACGGAAGTTATAATTTAAATACTTTTGTCAAGTATTCGAAGTCTAAATATTAATAAAATCACAACTACAATCTAATAAAACTTTCTAATGCATAAATAAGTGTTTTCATGAAATTTTAGATTTCATGAACAGCATCTATCTCCAGAATCTCTGGAGAGCAATAACCACCACAAGGTGTAAATTTATCAACAAACTAGAAATATTCGATCACACTTTAAAACTTCTTTTTACTCATCTTTTATGTGAGTTTTGTTATCTTTCAATTAGCTCGTGACTCTATTTCCAGAATGATGATTATGTCCTCTGCAAATGCACTAAAATTCTCAAGTTCTTAAGCGAACGCGAATTAAACGATGGCTGCTCACATTGTATTGATAACTCATTAGCATAAATCAAAGGCGGAGGTTTTTAATAAAATAAAAATAAAAAAATTCTTTCGAAAATGAATTACCGATTGTCGAATCATCAGTTTTACAAGCGCTAATTAAGACGCTTTGTAGTAATTAGTCTCTCTCTTCGCTCCAAGTTTTCAAAATCGATTTGGACCAAATGTTCTCGAATCCCAACACATATTTTGCTTCTTTCCACTAAATGTTGAGTTGGAATTTGGAGTAAGGTAAAAAATGGCTAAGAAAAATAGTTTAAAAAAATATATATGAATATTTAATGAGGAAATATAATTTTTTCGTCTGAGAAAATTTTGAACAACATTTTTTAAATTATTGAGTCGTAAATTGTGCAATAAATTTGTTCAATACTCTGTACTACTTTTATTTTTCATATCTCAAAATTTCCCTGACTAAAAGGAAAAATTTATTCCATGATAACACACAAGATATCAACATTAACTAAAGAATAAGATTGTGCAACGTTCTGTCTTTTGAAATGTCCGCAAATACAATAAATCTAGCAAATTAATCTAAAACTTCATCAACTTGGATTGATTGTAAGTTAAGATGAAAAACTAGATTAAACAAAACATAATATACAATTAAGCAAGGTACATACCTTAACATTCTGCACAATAATAAATAATATATATTTTGAAATAACACGAAGATAAATTGTGTAAATAATTGTACAGGAAATAATTCAAAAACCAATACTTTATTCAGATAATATAATTGTCGAAACTGAAAATTTCCTAAGACCCTAACTTAAATTTTATGTTTGTTTAATCTGATTTTTTTTAAATGCGTGTCCATAATAATGACGTCTGGTTTTATTGGGGACTGGATTAGTAAGGATTCATTGTACTTTTATTTAATATTGCATATTTCTTGCAGTTTTTTTTATTTGTTCTTTAAGATAACATTTATTTTTGTATAAAATTGTATCCTGTGTTTTGTCATTATGTTTCTATAAGTAATTTTTTCCTAATTCAAGGAAATCCCAGTGACTTTTAAAAATTATACTTTTGTATAAATACTATATTCCATTATTTTATAGTCATGTGCCTACCGTTTGCGAATAAAGAAATAAATATTATTGAATTACCAGTTGCTATATATGAGTGTGCAATCTGTCCTAGATTTAATTATATACAAAAAACAAGATAATATAGTTCGAGGGAAAGACAAACAATTAACAGGACTTTTGCAGTTTTTCTTTCCAAGGTTTGGCAATAGAGGCAGCATCCATAGCTGAATGAGGGGTTGTCAGCAACACTTCAATACAATGGGTCCCTCGTCTTTACTCGTGGACGATGGAGATTAAGAGATCGCTCATGATAGCTTCATTGTCAATCGGCACCAAGAGGAAAGGAGGGCAATGACTCCTTCGCTTTTTGTTTGAGGAAGGTGCGATACCTTCGCCAGATACTAACCACCCCTCCTATCATTGGATCCTTCCATCACCATATCTTCAACGATTTGCACATTGTCTTCAGTGGTTGACGTCAGTGGGCAACCCAATCTCTCTATCATTCACAGATCATGCTTCCCGATAAACAGCTGTCACCATACTGCGCTTGTATACAACGAATAATTTCCGCAGATTTCACTTCTACACTTTCCCCCTTTTGTTTCTGGTGCAGATTGACTACGAAGCTGCCATGTTGCATATTCCGACGCACCCCAACGACTATGAGGAAAGGCGAGTAAGACACTGAATAGTGTTGCCAACTGCCCCTCATTCAGTGCTATATCTAATGCTGTTGCCAAATCTTGGAAAGAGAAATTACAAATTTCCTTTACTCTCAGATTTTTCTCGTATTTTTGGTATAAGTGAGCTTAAAGAATTCTATACACAAAAGAAAAAGGAAGTATTTTTTATAAATCTAAGAAAAAAAATTATATGCTTTAAACAGCAACCTTTCCATTCTACGATGCATTCTGGAAGATGGAAATTGTATATTTCTTGAGTAATCAAGAGCATAGAGGTTAGTTGTGTATACTTATGAAAATCAATAATTTTTTCAAATATATCGGAAGGTAAAACAATGCATTCTTGCAATTGTCGCTATTAAAAAAAAGAAAGAATGAATGAATGAATGAAAGCCAAAAGAAAGGAACAAATTTTATAGTTCTGATCTTTTTACCAAATCTGGATACAATTTACATGATCTTTAATGGCTCAAATCAACGTTTTTTTTTAACTTTATAGAAATTCTCAAAAACAAACACCCTTCAATTAATAGTTATTTGTAAACGAAATTTGTAAACATTATTCTGATAAAATACTATAACTTACTTAATCCAATAAACTACACGCTATTAGAAAAATGAAGAAGGAAATTACAAAATAAGTAACGGCAAAGAAAAGATGCACATTTGCATTCATAAACAATAACAGTAACTCCAGTTGTCGCAAATCCTACAGAATTTGTAATATCATCTCAAGTTGCAAACTTATAACTTTTAATAAATATATTGCAAGAAAAAGGAATAAAAAATAAAGAGTATTCAACTTTTCATTAAGAACTCAAAAGGGTTATGAAGAATATTAAGGCCAGTGTTT